>VUQG01016237.1:0-17360 GCA_015106755.1 Etia nguti | reverse complement strand
CCCACTCCCCCCTCATACATACACTCACACACACAGACACACAGTCCCACACACACACACTCGCTCACGCCATCGTCTTTTTCATCCTTTTATTCCCATGCTGAAGGAATGGGGGGAAAAAAAGGAAGTGAAAGAGGAGCTAATGTCTGAGGCAGAGTTGAAGGCCACATCAGCTGTGTTTGATAGCACAAGTTTTTGATCTCATTAATGATACTGGCCTCCATTCTGAACCTAATCGCACGCAAATCAAAAAATTACTGATGTTTAAGATGCCGAGGGTAAAAGGGCGTCTCTTTAATTCCATTTGAGAGATGATGGCCTTCAACAAGAGGGAGTATTTCAACATATTCTCTCATTTGCTCAGCATTGTGCAACTTGTGAATTGCACTGGTACTCCAAGTGTCTCGGGCAGTCAGTTTCTCCTGCTTTTTATTTCTTACGTATCCCCCACCCCCACGGCTGGCTCAGTAAAGTTTCTCTAGCGTGTCAGTCAGCTCCACTAACAGTTTTAAGCCCATCTTTTATTTAGCTTTTCATTATTATTTGTTGCTATTGTCCCATCTTCTCCTAACTCCATTATCATATCAATTATCATCTCAGTCACACATCCTGATTTCTACTCATATCACATTTACATCAAGTCGATAATGCATCCCTCCTGCTGAATTATTTAGTTAACAACTTGAACTAGAAGCGGGTGATTTATATTTTAAACAGACACCTATTCTTAATGGCAGCTTCTGTTTAATCCTTTAGTAGAGTTGACTTGCTGCAATTTTGTCTCTCTCGGCGTGCACATTTTTTTCTCTCTCTCAGAGAGTGAACCATTTGCCATTTAGTCAGAAGGCACACACACAGCTGCTCATCGAGGTCAAATATACAAAGCCTTTTTTAAAAAGTTTCCTGTTTATTTACACATATTGTAGCAAACCAAGAGCAACTTGTCCACACCAAGTGAGTCATTGTCATTTGGAGAAAGACTACTTTCTCTAATCTGTTAAACTACTGCTGTCTAAGTGTAAAGTAGGGTATACTCACTGGCTACGTTGTTGTGTACACCTACTTAATTTGAGATCAAATGGATCATCAGAATGGGGAATAAAGGTAATTTATGTGACTCTGAATGTGGTATGGATGTAATACGGGCAGACTGCGTTCAGCTAATAGGAAGGCAACAGTAACTTAAATAACCACTCAATACAACCAACAGCCTAGTGCGTCATGTCACAAAGTTCAAATCATCCCCAGCTGGTTTCTTGAACACGACCATGTGTTCAATATACTCAGGTAATGTTTGTTGGGATGTTTTAACAGGCGATTCGCTTCATGGATGTGCAGCCAAAAAAATATGCAGCAACTGTGTGATGCTAACATATCAATCACGCTTTATCTGTGCCATGAAGAATAAAGACAGTTCTGAAGGTTAAAAAGAAGCTCCAACCCCTTAACAGAAAAGTGTACGTAATAAAGCAATCAGTGAGTGCATGCGTCTGGTAAGGCTTCATGTTTTCATGTAAGTCCAATTTCAGACTTTTTAAAAGCAAACAGTGAAAAATGTTATGTTTTGGATTTCGGACCCAAACGCAAGACACAGATAACAAGCTAGTGAGATAAACAACAACTGAACACTAGCTGGTAAACCAACAGAAGAAAATCCAACAAGCAAACAAAGCAAAAACCCAAAAGGTAGCAAATATATATACAAACAAATACAGACACATGAGGAGGTAAGCTGTGAAGGAAGATGGAACAAGTGTTGGTGAACAGGTAGGATGACAGAGTGACTGACAACTGACATTGGAGAAATAAAGGCTATAAATACACGAGTTGCTGGTGATGAATCTGGACAGGTGAACATACTTTTCATCCATTTCCATGCATAACAATTTCTATTTTAATAAAGTTCAATCTTCATCCAACATGTTCATAAAAAAACATATAAAATATCATATAAATATATAAAATAATGCATGCAAAGTTGTGTTTAAGCTCAAATAAGGAGCAACCACGTACATCCTATAGGTACTTACTAATTGGTGGAATTACAGCTTCCTTTTTCTTAACTCCTCTGAAGCACAAAGATGCATACAGCTTACATACAAACACAAGACACACTTGTCTTGGTTGTGCATGTTTCGCTGCTAAAAACAACCCCACCAGAATATCACCTCTCTGAGATATGAAGTGGCCCAAGTGCTGATACAACTGTTAAGGAAATCACCCTTATGGCGAGCTCCTTTGAGAAATAGCGCCTTTGCACGGGGAATTCGTTTGATGGAGGTATCTCATTACCTTTTTAAAAGATATAAAAATAAAAAAAAAACAGCAACTGAAATAGTGATTATTAGACGTTAATGCGTCTCCCCGGTTGCGTATCCCTGGCATTCAAAATTCAATAGCTTAACCTCGTCCTAATGAATGTATTAATGATGTTTGTGCTCTTGAGAGTGACTTTCCAGGTTGTTTGCAGACACAAGAGTGTTTTAAAATGAACTCTCCATTCTAATATACTTTTGTTAATGCCTCTCCTGTGTGCTGTGATAACTTCTTTAAAGCCTCTCAAATTGCTACAAGTAATGTAGCAGAACTTTCACAGGAAGTGCGACATTTAAAGGTCAGGCTTTAAGTTTAAGAATCTAATGGTAATATAAATGCTCAGACGTTTATGATCAGACTACTTAATATATTTAGGTTTTCTAAAACGCTCTAGTCACATCTAAATACACATCTAAATTAGGCATGCAAACTAATGTATTACAGCAGATGATCAGAATTACATTATTAATAAAGTTATAGAGAAAAGAAATAAAACTGAATCAAAGTAGGATTTTTACTAATGGGGTTACTGTTGTTTTAATGCTCTCAGCCTGTATTTTCCATACACATCCAATAAATATCAGTGATCGTGATCCTTTGCACATAAACACCCTGAGTGCAGAGCATTTTTGTTTTTTTGCTTAGTGGGCCTCCAACAATCTGAAAACTGAAAATAATCAATGTCTCCTCCTCAAAAATGTGGGCGTTACCATATTAATGGTATCAATAATGAAGGAGAACCAAACTCTGAAGAAGCTGGTTAATCTAACCTGGCAACAAAAAGCTCAGGAGCAGCCAGATCAGTCATGTGTATGTGGCTTTAGGATCCGTTAAGGGTTTCAGTTTTTGTCTTGTCTGGACACAGGAGTCTTTTACATTTTTTTTCAAATATCTTTTTTTAAGGATATCCTAATGTCCTAATTTAATAAAGAGGAATAGCCAATAAGAGTGTTGACTTAAAGGGAGGGGAAGGGAGCTAAGGCCTCAGTCACACAAGCCTAGAGACTGGCTGGAGACCCCCTGGCAACCTCTGGTCATTAGGGAATAAAGCGTATTGGCAGACTGGTTGGCTAGTAGTTGCTGGGTAAACTTGGGTAAAACTGGGTAAAGAGGGTGCTGCACCAAAAAACCTCCTTTGGTCACTTTCAGATTCTCACAGTTCTTCGTAGTTTGCATGATATACGCCAAAAGCTCTGCAAACAGCAGCCATTGTACTTGAAATAGTGTGGATCAAAGTGGAACTGAAGAATATTTGCTTCCAAAGTAAAAGCTGTTCCTTAATGCAATGCAATCCAGTGCATTTCAAAAGGTTAGACTTTTTCTGTTTGTGTCACACTTTTCACAATTCACTACTGCTTGGCGAGTAGTACACAAATGTTTGCAGACATGCCAGTATCTTCCATGCAAACTGCTAGCATAGATAGATAGATAGATAGAAGTGTTTTTAGTATATATGCGCTACCCTGCTTACTTTGCATAAAGCCCATAGAAAAGGTTATCATACGTGGAAACAGTTTTCAGAGTACAAAACTCTGTGGCTCATGATAATTGCAGGTGCCCAGTTATTTATACTCTACAGGATCTTCTTCACTGACCGAGGAGCCCCAGAGACTATGATTTGCATTCCCATTGGGACAATGACATATATTAAATCTAAACTTAAAAAATAAAAAAAAAGAGAGAGAAAGAGAAAACTGAAATGTAAACCCAGTGTAAATATATGGCTTATCTCAGTCATATACAGTGTCTGTTGCTGATAACAAGAACAACACTGATGGTACAATAACAAGGCTTGACGTGAATGTCGAACCTTTCATGGAACACATCTCTCCAGCTTCTGGGAATAACAGCGTGGAAGTAACCTACTAATAAACCTCCCTTTCTCCTGTAGACAACAATCACAACAACATCTATCTCTAATTTATGCCACTTCTACAAGAGTCAAGTAACCAGAAACTATACGCATCAAAGTCATACTGTAGCAGAAATCATTAGATGAGGAAACACTGGAGATAATTTTAGTCTCTGCTTTATATAGTAAGCAATGAGAAGCCAGCATGCCTCTACAGTCATTAGTCACAGAGGAGGGGGATTACTAATACTATCACTTGATTTGACTAATGTTCCTATTTGAAAGGGTTCTTCCACTTGTTTGTCCTTCGCAACGGTGACAGAGAGCTGAAACAAACATCTATCCACTGCGCTGTGTTTCTGTAGTCACCCTCTATTTCAGATGACCATTTCCCCAGATCCTTCTGCTCCCACTTGTCTAATTACCATAGAAGTATTTTTTCAAACACCCCTTCCATCTTTCCCGAAGGAGACCACATGCAACTATAATTGCCTCCCTCATTAGTTATGTTTTCACAAGACGGGATAGGGGGCAATTAATTTTATCACTTAATTTTGTCACCGTTATTTCCACCGCCTTAGTACTGATGTGTCCACCGCGGCCGGAGCCATTTTTCAGGAAAATTAATTGACGAAGCAGTAAAATTTATCAACATATCACCAGATTAGGCGACAAATTGATGCAATGAGGGAATCAATTGTGTTTCTGTCATCGGGGTAAAACAGCACAACCCAGAGCAGAGCTGGACCAGCTAGACCACTGTGAGAGTGACTTCTGTGGCAGGTGCTGTGATTTATGTTTTTATTTAGACAGGGGGCATAAATCAGAATGAGTTACAAGTATGTGCTACCTCCCCCCTGAGAGTCGCACAACCCGCTGCACAAAGCACATGCAGCACATACAAAGTTGAGATGCAGACACCGACACGAGACCGAACAAAGATATAATCAAAGACATCCAAAAACAACAACAACAAAAAAAAAATCAATAAGAAAGGATAAGGCAAAGAATGCTGAATAGATCAACAGCAGTAAAAACAAGTACAAGTGAAGGATGAAAAATGTGTATTAGGGAACACTTTCGAATGAAGAATAAAGAATGGCTGCTATTAGCGTTGTCGCCACTCTGGAATTTTTAACTTAAAAAATATTGATGCCATTGGGGAAAAAAAAAAAACTGCCACAACACCCGGGGGTATGAATTGTCCTCGATAAAAGATAAAGACAGTGCTGTAACATGACATATGATGAGAAGCAGGCACACTGCGTGAGTGACCCACTGAATGAGAGGAGGCCGGGCTATCTGGGCAGTGCATTGTTCGAGTCAACTTGACAGAAAGCACGGCTTGTCACGGTAATGATGCAAGTTAAAAAGTTTCAAATACTCCAAGATCGATATGTTTCGATCAATGGACAACCCCTGCCACAATTAGTCTTCTTTGAAAACGGATGCATTATTGGCACTTGATCTAGGCTACAATTAATTCTTATTTTATTCATTAATTAAGAAAAACGGTGAAAGCACCCTTCACAATGGCCAGGAAATGTAAGAAGTCATGTTTTTAAAAGGCTTGTTTTGTCTGATCAACAGTTTGAAACCCAAACACATTTAGTTTTCATTTAAAAAAGTGGTTCATGTGCCCATCATCTGAATACAGAGAGTCACGTGCACATCATTCCTAATGCCTCAGCTCTGTGCTTTCTCCTAAATGAGAAAAAAGAATCAAAGCAGGTAGTAAGGAATATTTTTAAGGTAGATGAAGGTCATACAACCTATGCTCATTGGTGTAAAAAAAAAAAAAAGGAATAAAGAAGAATATCTGAAGTGTTTAAACACTGTCGTGTCCACTGTAGGACCCTGTCTGCACATGTCTGTAAAACACTTTTGGGGTTGTGACCCTCCAGTTGAGAAACAGTATCCTGCTGTAGCACGTGACCCCACGGTGTGTTCTGTATTTAATCAGCGAAGCATTGATGAAACTGTTTTTGTGACGGTCAGTCTATCAAAAACATTTAGCTGACCTCATGCAATACATCAACATGTGGAGAACAAATTAAGGACAAAATGACCAGAGTGCCATCACCCACTGTTCCATCCTATCAGGAGTGCACACATTTTATCCTCAGCAGAGGAAGGAGCATGACACGTGAGAGAGAGAGGAGAAGGTAAAAAAAAAAAAAACACACAAAAAAAAACCCAGTATAACACAGCGTCTAGAGGAGCAAGCATGAGAATTGCTTGGGCGCCGGGACTGTCATGTCTGTATAAACAGGCATTGATTTTTCTGTCCAGCCCTGGCACCTTAGCCATTTATTCTCAGCTTTGTGGCTGGGGCCCAGCGGGGGTGGAGAAATTCTGTTACAGTCCAGTTGGGCCCTTGAGGCCTGTGTGTGAGAATAGATTTCACCTGTAAACGAGGAGAGGGACTGGAGCCACTTAACAAGGGCAGCTTGTGTCACCAGAGGGCAGGATGGGTGAAGTCACACTGGGTGGATAATGCTGCAGAGACACAGCGAGAATGAAAGACAAAAAGAAAGCAGAAAGAAGGACGTGATTGATACTGCTGAAGAAGAAGAAAGAGGAAAAGAAGGTGTTTTTTTATAGCAGAAGATAAAGAAAAGGATAAAGAAGGGAAGATATTTACAAAGGACAAACATGATTTTACATCAAATTTTCCACGTAACATGATAAACAAAAGCCATCTCTATCCTGCAGGGTGCAGTTCTCGATAATACTTCAGTGAGGAAATAACACGCTTATTATCCAAGTCAGCACAATTAGTAGCTCCATCTTAGACTTTAGCTAACCAGGAGCTCCAGCCCTCAGCAACAAACTGCACAAACTCAAGTCGCGGTCAGAAGTCAAGGCCACTCCAGTCTGTGCTGTCATCAGTCAAGAGGCGAGAAATAAACAGTGAAAGAAAAGATACAATAATTAAAAAAACAATATTATGAAAATTTTATCTCATTATTAAATATGTTGTTTCTTTTGTATAGTATGGTTTGGTAATACTTGCTTCTGGCTCTTTCTCTACTATCCAGATCAATTCAGTTCTATTTATACCTCCAACCAAACCCAACAATCTGACAATGCCCTGTAAGCAAGCACTTGGGGAAAACGGGGAGGAAGAACTCCCCCTTAACAGGAAGAGGCTTCCGGTGCGTATCATAAGAGATTATTATAAAAAGTGTTGTGAATACTAGAATCCCTGTTTTGTTATGTAAACTTATAACAGAAACTGAACAGAAATTAGACACATCACTTTAGTGTTGTAACAAGAATAACTGACACCTGTCACGCACCCTGCCGCCCCCCGCCCGTGGCTGGGAACAGTCACCAGCAATAAAAGTTGTCTCTGGTTTCAAGTACAGCCATTATTAAAGTGGAAAAACTAGAGATTTATTGAAAGTCATGCATTCATACATCACAAACTTACACAGGCAATTTAAAGGTCTTTATTAGTGCTAACTTTTTTTTTTCCTTTTTGGAGGGTGATATTCAAACAATAAAGAAGTCTTTGTTAGTGTCTTTTTGTTACGTACTAGAAGGTTGATATTCATTGGGCTTTAGATGAATTTCAAAATGTTTTTTTGAGTTTTTACTACCCAGTCCAATTTACTTTGAAAAACTGTAGCCCTAGATACAGCATCACAGCCTGATTACATACATCTCCCAAACATTACAACCCAGTCCTCTACATTCATTGAAAGGAACCATGTTGACTTAACACATTTATTTCATCCACCTTTTGATTTACCACCTGCTCAGAGAGTCCAACTTACATGAGCTGGGACACTGAATTTATTTTATGTGTTCTGCCTTTTTTCCAACATAGAGTGCATGTGGGAATTGTGGTGCAAACTTGTTAGGCAGTGCATAGCAGTAAGGGAGCCACATAAGAAAAATGAAAGCACTTTTGTATATCTGGCAGTTCTGCAGAAGTCAAGAAAGAGCAAAAATCCAGGACACGGAGTTTGCTACATTTAGGAAAAAAGTCACTTACTTTGTAACTTTAGATGTTAAGTGATTTAATACAGATTTTATTTTCCAAAAATGACTAACGCAGTCAAATACATGGATTAACCTCAGTTTCATGTGGTTATTTTGACTAAATATATCAGACTGTCTTATATGGTTAAATGGATACATGTTGGGTACAATATATACAGGTCTTGCATTCCTGATTGTTTTCGCTGTTCCCTCAGTTCACATTTATGCGTTTTGTGTGAGAGGACATCTGTCATGTGTTATGCCAATATTCCTGGCCTTTGACTCATATTAGCAGGTTGCAATGCAGTATATTTTCAATTAGGATTTAAGCTTGATAAAGTACTATTGACAAGAGTGAATCGATTTTGTTGTAACTCTCTCCTTTCACCATTGTCCGATTGATTAACTTGTTTTGATGTCGGACAGCACCGTATACCTCTGCTCTCCAATGCTGCTACATCTGCACTATTATCTGCGTAAAACTGAAGAATAAACCAACACAAGAAGAAGGAAACTAAATATTACACCAGGAAAAACATGCTGAGGCAGGAGGAAGTGATAACACGTTTCAAACATTATGTTTTGTTATATGGAAACAAGTTATCATGTTTTCCTCAAAATTGAATTGTGATGCAAAGTACGTGCTACCATTGGGATCACCACTTGAATTGAAACAAATTCCTTTGACTCATTCAGGCGTTTTCAAAATGTACCTGTCAGCATAGTTTCAGAGTTAAAACAAAAACTCAGAAAAAAAAATAAATCCTGCATTCGCGTTTGCGTTAGTGGAAACGGGCAGCTTCAACATCACGGGAACCTGTAATTGAGAGGAATTAAAGACAAACAGTGAGTTTTAACTCTCGTGTAGGCCCGCACGCACACATCAGCTGCTCTGTGAAGTTTCAGCAGAGAGTGACAGTAATGATAGTGTGTGAAGGTTAACTCCAAGAGAAACCGAAGCACTCCCGCTGAATGGGAAGGAGAGGGGCAGATTTGAAAAGTACTTATTAGTCAAACTGGGTAACGACGCCGCCTGCAAAGTATAATCAAATCAGTCTATACACCTAGTTCCAACATAGCATCTGAGATGCAACCGGCTCTGCAACCTTGACAGGAGGGTTATTTTTACTGATACTTTGCCTGCCTATTGTCTTGTGCATGTATTGAAAATGGCGCCGTCAACAAAAGGAAATAAATACAATGAAGGATGAATGCGCCCAGGAGGGTGTAGCTGGGAAGGAGGGATACAAGAAGCAATTATGAACATGCGTTCCTTGTGTTTTTATTTCTCTGCCCTCGAGTTAAGCACCCAAGTGTTTGTGGAATACATAGAATGCCATGCAATTTTAATGACCCCCAGCACGCGTACATTTCCTGATTCACTTCTCATCAGCCCCCGATTTTTATTTAGAACCAAAAAATACTCCCGACTTGTCTCCTTTGTGATCAATACGTGGTGTCTTGGAATGAGGCAACCGGTTTTAATATGATTTTATGAGATCAGATAGCTCCCTTTGATCCCCGCCGCGATTCGTCTGATCTCCTATATCCGACAGGCTCCAGCGTTCATATGCATATTACATCTAGGAACACGGAGAATGGAGAAGAAATATGTGATAGGAAAAAACAACACTGTCCCTCTTCAAGGATGTGTTTGTTAACCAGAATTAATATAAAAACCTCCAGGTGTTATTGTTGTTGTTGGTTGGTGCTGGTGTTTTGTTTTAGCTGGCACTGCTGCTTGTGAGAAGTGCACATCAAGCAAATTAACACTTGCAGCTTTGTCCTTAATTGCACATATGAGAAAAGCAGTGGCTTAGGGAATGTTGTATGTAAATAAGGTTTTATTTTGTTTTGTTTGCTGCTGGTGTTTCATCAAAAAAGAAGTAAAAGAAAAAATAGAACAACAACAACAAAACCACATCGTTCCTGTATTTAATAATCTTGGGTATTCAGTACATAATAGGACATTAAAACCTGACCAGCACTCATACTTCACAAGGAAACTTTATAAACAAAAGATCAATGATTAAGTTTAATTGAATTACTTGATGAACAGCATTGTTCATGTTTTGCAAGATACAAATAAAACATACAGATCCACAACACTGATAATGGCTTTGTGTGTATCCATTAAACTAGGGATGTCCCTTAATTGATCAACCTGAACCTAATATGAATTATACTGTGAGTCCTAGTGCAAATGCTGCACCTCAAGGTCCTAATAGCATATTCAAAAAAGCTCTTTAAACCACATGAAACTGCTCATTAATCCCGATACAATACAGTATAGAAATCAGTATCCCAGGATATTTGGTGCATACTGTAGCAACTAACAAATGTTACCACAGCCCCCCAAAAAATCAACTCATACTAATGCACTGGGATGGCTATAGCTCAGGTGGTAAAGCAAGTCAACTACTAATTGGAAGGTTGGTGGTTCAATCCCCGTCTCCTCCAGTGTGCATTCCATATATGTTTGGGCAAGATGCTAACCCCACGAATGTGTGTGGATGTTAGATAGAAAGAGCATAGAAAAAAAGTGCTTGTTTGAATAAGGCAAGTTGTGTAAAGTGCTCAGAGTAGAAAAGTGCTATATAAGAACCAGTCCATTTACCACAAAAACAGAACTACATGTCTCCAGTCTTGTGTGTCTGTTCTAGTTCAGCGTTACCAGCAACTCTGGACACAGATCAGAATTTATTCACGGCGATGAACTGGAACGTTCACATTCACAGCCACTTTATTAGGGACACCAGTTCAATCACCAATCTGATGCAAGTCTAACACAGAGAGACAGACACACTCAGATTCACACCTGTGGGCAAATTATTATTGTAGGGTCTTTATCTTACCTTCACACCTTAAAGTGCCTTGAAGTGACTGTTGTTGTGATTTGGTGCTATATAAATAAAATGTAACTTAATTTTGAACCACAAATTAACCTAACCCCACTAACTGGATATCATGCAAACACAGAAAGTGGACTCAAACTCACGAGCTTCTTGCAGTGAGGTAGAACCTCACCGCTGTGCTGCCCCTGCAATATTCAATAGCTGTGAACAATTTGAAAGCATGGCTCCATCCTGCCTTGTATCAGTGGTTCAGGCTGATTCCAGCCACACACGCACCATGTCACAAAGCTCAGATCATCTCATTGTATATGACAATGGGTGGCCTCTACAGTCACCAGATCTCAACCCAACTGAATGCCTTTGAGATGTGTTGGGTTTTTTATAAAACATCCCCTCAAATTTTGCTCATAAACAAGATCTACCTATTGACCATAAAAATATACGTTTCCAAAAAGGTTATACCATTATTTAAAAATCACTATTTATGAGTGAAAATGGCAGCCTTCTTTCGTCTGTCATTAAGTGGAGTCACTGCATGATGTATCATTTCTGTGTTCACACAAATGCACATGTTGAACTTCAGGAATGGCTGTGTGGGAAACTGCTAGTGGTAATAAGGAGGTGATAGCATCAAAGCCTGCTACACTTAAAAAAAGCACTACAATGAAGAAATAGTAAATATCCCTTGGCCATATAGTTCAGATACTTAATTGCCTTCCCAAGCTCGAGTGCAGTAAATAATGAAATTTTAATTTCTGCTCTTGCCATTGTGTTTCCCTAACTCGTCTTCAGGTGAATATTTGGATTATTTGTTCATTATAATCACTTATTGTCTCAGAGGTTTGCAATTATGTTGAAAGTGCAAACCAGATCCTTCATCGTCACAAATACCTCCAAGCAAGATCTCAAGGCAGCTGATAAATCATGTCACCAAATGAAACAGATACATAAAATATACTAATTTTACACAAATCCATAAACTGTGACCTCTTGTGTTACCCATATTTAATGATGTGTGCACAGGAATGACGTGGACCGATCACTACCAGCTTATGAAACCTGTCGCATGCATCACGGCAGTTTTATGAATGTTTACGATAGCTGTCGTTAAATGTCATTTGTTATTTTGGTCAGGTTTAATATGAGGTTTCAGATGTGTCTTTTTTATGATAGCTCGACATTTAAAGTTTGAAATGTGAATGCATTTTGCTTTTTGTAAGAGAGCCTTGATCAAAGATGCGCACCCTGTCTCCAGTACAAACAGAAAGAAAATCATTTTATGACCACTACTGAAATATGAATGTACCTTAACTTTTACCTAATTCATCAACTGGGTCATCAGATGTGTTCATTTGTCTTGTTAGCAGCTGGGCAATAACATAAAATGAAACATTCGTCACATACACATGCTCTGTGTATCTGAAGCAATTTGCACTATGTGCATTGTGGCCACAACTCTTGAATTTAGGTGTTTTCAGTCCCAATGCCACAGGTGTACAACATCAAGCACCTAGCCATGCAGTCTGCCTTTACAAATATTTGTGAAAGAATCGGCCGTCCTCAAGAGCCCACTGAATTCAAGCTTGGTATTGTAATAGGATTTCACTTTTGCAACAAGACAGTTTGTGAAGCTTCTTCCCTCCTGGATATTCCATGATTAACTGCAAATGACAATAACAGTATGTCAGCCACAAAGTGGTGGACCACATAAAGTTACAGCGTTGGGTTTTAAATGAAAACATTTGCAAAAATGTAAAGATTTGTAAGGTGTTTTATTATTTAACATAAAACCTGGTGAAATTATTTCAGTGTGCGCTACAATACTTTAAACAGTACCATGATGCACCATATGAATTTTCACACATTTTCATATCTATAGTAAAGCAACGTTTGGATTTTTACAGAGAAAAACTCAGTAAATATAAACCTTTCCACATGACAGGGGAAAATGACGTTTCTTTCATCAATCATATTTTCATTAGTTGTTAGGTTTCAGTTTATTACAGATGGGATCTGTCACCAACACCTCCTGGTCTATCCAGATGACTAATGTAGATATTCAAGTGTTGTGTTAATTCTTGTCAAAATCTTTGCCACTACAGTTGGCTTACATGTTAAAATACTACAGCACAAAAGAATTTGTAATAAATTGTATCAGGAATTTCTCCCACTGATCTCTGTTAATAAAACAGTGTACTTATTAATCATATAAACATCGGTCAGGCACTATTTTAACAAACCAGTACTTCTAAAGTAGTAGACGCAGTGGAAACAAGACACTTCAAATTTTTTACCATGATGCAGTGTTTACACGAAGCATAATTCACGACGTGTCACACGATTTATTTACTGAGTTTCAGACTACTGTGCTTTATGTTCATGACTGCTGTCATGTCATCATCAACATTATGTTTGAAATAGACTGACTAACAATGGAACAGATCTTCCTCTCTCCTTTTCTATTAGCGCTAGCAAAATTTTAAATGAAGAGTCATTCATCTAGATCCAGCGGCAAACAAAATCAAATAAATCAACACTTTGCCCAAATATAAAAATATTTGTGCTGTGGGCAGATAATTAATGACCACAGCTGCTCTAATTAAAAGCCATCTGAGTTCCATTAATCTTGGTTGTTCGTCCCGTCGTTTCTCAAAGTGGACAGCCACGCCTTTCCTAAGCAATGCCCATTGTCCTTGGACTTATTTTTCAGGTGATATGGAAGGCCATTGTTGCTTTATTAGGATCGCGAAGAAACATGAAAGCATAATCATTTACGGATTCCGAAGTGGGCACAAAGAAAATCTCGATCATCTCCCTCCAGTTTGGAATTAATATTGTGTGGAAACTAAGCATTGCAGGGACTAAAGCGTTGCTTCAAATAAGACAAATTTAAAGAAAAAAATACTTGTTTTTGCTTTTCTTATGGACAGGTTAAAAAAAAAAAGGTTAAAAAAAACTTACGTTGATTTTATAACTGATCAGTTAGCAAATGTAATTGATCTTCATCTCACTCACATGTACTGTCAGATGTACTGTTTCTATGAAACAGCTCATAAATTCTACTGGAAGCATAAACAGCATTGGCACACAGGATAACATAAGGCTCTACCTGTTATTCACGGTGAATCTTTGGTAGAGGTCGATGGAAGAAAAAGAGGCATCAGGTATATAGATTGAGATTCAATGACATTCAAGACATTCAAGTAGCATTTATTTCTGAAAGCGTTAATAGATCAGTTCAACTGCAGAAAATCCTTTAACTGATATAAAACCTAAAAATCGTGTTAATACCTAATGTTTAAGTCATACGTAACTCCTACAGAGGAACAATGTTTTATTGAAATTCAGCTAATTTATTTCCCCAGTTAGCAGTTCATTACCTTTCCCGAGTGGAAAAAGGGAAATTTTCCAACTCCGCATGACAAACAGTTTGGAGAGAAGGACTGTGGATTTTGTCCCTCATCACCTCAACTTAAATTGACTTGAAGTCAATGCGAAGTGGAAGGAAAACCTGTCTGCAGTGTTAGAGTGCACCTGGACAATATTTCAAAAACATCATTTAAGTAAACTATAGGACAAACATTTGACTGAATGCCTGCTGATGTTGCCGTCGAATGAATATCCTAGAATTCTGCACAACTGTTTGAACAAATCAAGACTGGATTCTAGCTTGTGCAACAGTAAAGTTTCAGCTCTAATGCGTTTTCCTGTTTTATTTAGGATTCGCCACAAATAAAGGGTGCGAAATTACACTTTAAAAAATTGAGTGATTTTAAATATAATGTTAGGTGTGTAATCACAGCTGAAAAATTTTCAATTTTTGGAGTCATATATATAAGATACTGTCATGCGGCTACTGGGAACAAGGCTGTTTGAAGTACACCGCTTCACTTTACCTACCACACGCTGTTGTTAAAAAACAACCCAACATTAGCTATGTTATTGCTTCTTTCAAACTCCTTTTTTCCCCTCTCCACCCTTAATTATTCATTTGCTCATATGCTTTGTGCAGTACATAAAATTGTTGACGGTAATCACAGGGGCAATGGCCATTAAGCCCTAATGTGGCTAATGTTTGCCTAATCAAAGTTTTATGGACGGCAATAACTTTGAAAGAACATTTTTTTAATTATCCTTTAATTTGAGACATGATATTGGTGCAATCTCTCATTGCTACAAAGACCAAAACAATACCAACCCCCAGGGGAAACATTATTGTTCTACACATTAAAGGTATGAAGGCAGGGCAAAGCACAAGACCCTTTTTTTTTCTTTTACTTTTTTTTTTTGTGAACATTCTTCGGCACTTGCAGGAAAATTCATCTGCAGCTCAATTAGCATTGGTAATTGAAAAAACACCCGAAAAGACTGATTCATCATGATGATGGATTTTTTAGGTCTTGCGCTATATTTTAATTTAGTGTAATCTCTTAATATTGACTTTCATTAATGCTGTGACATTTAGAAACACCAAAGGAGAGAAGTCACGATGACAAGTGTTTTCAATGGGGGTTTTTTTGTGCATATTCTGCTATTGTGATTTGAAAAACCATGTTTGAATTGATGGGTAAAATGCTTGTGAAGTGTGAAGGGTGAAAATGTAATTTTTGTCACAATGAAGAAGTCTACATCTTGTTATCTTGCTTCTACCTCCCTAAAATCTTTTTTCTCCCCACTTTCTTTGTGGAGCATACAGTATTTACTTTTTTCACAGCCCTCGCCACCCAAGTACAGACATTTGAGTGAGTTTATTAGTTCAAAAGGATTATTATTCTAATGTGAAAATGGAACTAATGGTGTGCCAGATGCTTTTTGCACAATTATCTGAGAAAACAAGTCTCAAGACAAGTCATGTGTTATTATTTGGTCATTTCTCAGAGACCCTTTAAAATTGCCCAATTATGTTCTATTAAGGCAAGGCCAACCCTGTCAATCAATGAAGCAGCATTTGCCCCTGCCTTCAAAGACAGTCCACTCAACACTTAATGGCTCTCAGAAGTTTGCAGTGCAGCTACATGAAAATGTTGCTCAGACCAATAAAGTTTGTTTTTCTCCAACAGGCCAAAATGTGTCGTGCTGGTTATTGGCATAGATTTTGTTGCTTTATTTTCTTTTGAAAAGGAGACAAAAGAACGACTGGTTTTCTATTCATACACATGTCTATGAATAGAAAACCAGTTGAAATGAAAAAATAAATAAATAAATTTGTGGAATAAAACCTTTGCTACATAATACATACTAAGAACACCAACATTAATAGTCATGTGAAAAAGACAGTTTACATAGCTTTCTTTGTCCTGTGAAAAACAAAGTGCGCCCCATGATTCAATCACTTAAAGAATCACCTTTAGCAACGCTAACATTAATAATTAATAATCAACAACAAGAGCAATTAATGATCATTAGTACTTACTATGTATGACTTTACCAAGTTTCCACAGCACTGTGGGGGAATTCTTGGCATTTCTTTACCCACAGCTCTTTTAAGATCCTGCCACAGCTTTCAGTGACGTTGAGGTCTAGACCTTGTGACACCTTTATTCTTTTCTTTTTCAGCCATCCTGGTTTAGATTCGCTGCTGTGCTTGGGATCACAGTCCAGTTAAATTTTAGTTTAAGCCAAGCTTTAGCTGTCGGGCAGATCGCCTCACATGTGACTCTTGAATTGTTTCAGCTCAACTCACTGACTAAAAAGTGCCCTGTGGCAAGCCTAAACCATCATCCCACCACTACTGTGACCGAGGTGTTTGTGCTGATATGAACATTGTGTTAACAAACAACTGAATATTGTACACAATAAAAAGTGGATAAACTTTTGCGTTTATAGAGGTGGTTCAGTTAATCAATTGCACTTCATACCCAGCACTTGGCTGTTACTTACCTTCTTACTTGTACTTTGTTTTTCACAGGACAGCGCCACCTGACTCTTGGTGGCACTGTCACTTGGTGTTCGCTCTCTCTGCGGTAGAGTATCACTTCCTGTTCCTGCTCAAACACAGTGGTGTTTTTGAGTAGCTTATCTGCTTAGCAATTTAATTAAAAACTTTTAGATACATTCTATTTTCATAGTATAATCTTCACGTGCTTCATCCGAAGCACACTTTCTGTGTACTCACTACCTAATTTATAGCCAAAGTATTCACTCACTGTGTCTTTACTGTTTCGCTAGCTTAGCTTAGCTCGTAGCCAACTCGCTAGCAGCATGGCCTCTTCACCTGTCCCTCCTGCACTTTCCTGCTCATTGTGTCAGATGTATAGTTACTCCTCGGCCTCCTTTAGCAGTAATGATACTTGTAACAAATGTAGCATATTTGCAGCTCTGGAGGCCAGGATTACTGAATTGGAGAA
>VUQG01016234.1:0-10529 GCA_015106755.1 Etia nguti | reverse complement strand
GACACCGTGCAGCTCTGAGTGCAAGGACAGCCGTCCTCCGTGGCCGGAGGAGGAGGATGATGATGATGCTGCAGCAGCAGCAGCCTCTCGCCGTGGGGTGTGGTTGGCTAGCCGGACAAGCAGGCTTTCAGCAGTGTAAAAACCCTCCCACCCGGCGGTAGTCTACCCTTTAATCTCCTATTTGACAGCTCATTAGAGGGCCGGCGACATCGCATTAGACCATCATCTCCGGCATATTCCTCTGCCCAGGCAGCCCACTACCATGCATGTTGTGTTACTCAGGCTCTGTCTGTCATAACAGTTTTGCTGCTGCTGCTGTAGCAGGCGGCTCCAGGGGCTCGTAAATTTGCCCGAGTGGACACCCAGCATGTGTTGCACACTCACTTGTGTTTGATCAAAAGCAGGGATGCACATTGTCATGCCTCCCTTATGAGCTGGTTAGCTGAGCCAAGAAAGTGGAATGGAAGTATCATCATATTGCAAAATACAGATCGGTCTGCTCTGTTAGATGTAGCAATTACATTTGCTGGGACCCCAGTGTACGTCACTGTTTCCCCCTCTCTTTCCTTCCCTTTCCATAACTTAATTTGTACACTGATACTTCATTCATAATCCTATTGCTTCCTCCATATCTCTGCCTTCCTCAGCGTAATGTGCTGAGTGACAGCCTGCTACCAGAATAATCCCAGTGCACCGTTATTCTCATGTGTATAATGCTCTCTTTGCTTATCTGCTGCACTTTCCTCATTCTTATTGCGTTGCAATGCCGGTCTGGAGCGGGATGAGGCTATCACTGCTAAAACGGAACCATGCATGCAAAAGCATACATACTCATAGAGGTACACGGAGAGGCTGAAAGCTTTCAGCAATGGATAATTACGACTATGTTAACACATTAATAGACACCAAAGACCAGAGCCTGAGCAATAAACCAGCAGTACAATGTATGTGTATGTGACACAGTGAGAGAGAGACTATTGTTTGTGTGTTTGGGTTGACTAGTCATTGGGGTCAGTAACTTGTAGTCATTCTCCTGGCATAGTAGTTTTTAGGTCATATGCTCCACTAGTGTTGCTCTTGACTGGGTTACTCGGCCTCTCGATGGGATCTTTACAGTGTATCTTAAGTGAATCTCTAGACAGCAGAGTGTGTGTGTGTGCGTGTGTGCGCGCGCAGACTGTGGAGGGGTGTCTGGATCATGGCCAGCCTTGTTCTGACAGTCTACACTCTGCTGATGACTGCAGTGAGGAGGCTTGTTTCTGTGTGTGTGTCTGTGTATAGGCCTAGGTGTTGTAACCAATATGCAGTGTAAATAAGATACAGTACATTAGCCTGTCCACACCTTCAATGTTGATTTTTTTTTTTTAACTTGGACAGAGGAACAAGGAGTCAGTGTTTGAGCTCCTGTTTGCTTATGTATTTATTGGGCCTTTATGTTGCTGTAAAGTGTAGTTAATGTTTAACCCTCGGTAAGCATGTGTGATCTGTCTGGCTTTGAGTAGATTCATCTGTTAGTGTGTAATAAGCTTGTGTCCACTCAGAATGTCTGCTCAAGTAAAAAAGTTAACTTATTAAAGTGCATTACTGTTACACATTCATGCATACAGCACTTTACTCTAAGTGCTTTTTATCTGTCAAATGCACACTGACACTAGAAAGGATGAATTGGGAGGAAATTGGGGTTTAGTATCTTGGCAAAGGACACTTTGACACCTGGGGTTGAGATTGAACCGCTGATATTATGATTGGCTCCTAAGCCGTAATTGCAACAAATTCAAAGATTAATACAAAACTTTTGTAAGAGCGACAGTTGCGAAGTCATTAGTATGTTAAAACAATTGTATATGTCTGCAACCTTAGTTTTTCATATGGCCATTGAGAACAGCTTTATTGCACTGAGTACTTTCCGCTTCTCTCTTATTGCCTCCAGGGTTGCCACAGCAGATGAATCCACATGGTTGATTTGGCACAGATTTTACACCAGACACAACCTGACTGAGTTTATGTCTCGCCCAGATCTCAGACCAAAGGAGTCTTACATGTGTAAGGCAAATGTGTTAACCACTGCACCATGGAATCAAAACACTTCTTTTAAACCTGTGGTTCTAAAACTTTTTCTGGCATGGCTGACCTCAGAAGTTGAAAAGAGTTAAGGCCATGGATAGCTTCCGGCTCAAAAAAATGAGGCTATTGCGGAAGTGCTTCAAACCTGCATTCTTCCAGATGGCGTTAGCTGGGGTTGCAAAAAGAACTTCTGTTTTCTTTAGTTTTCTATGGGAAAACTAAAGAATCAGTTACTCATTTGGGGTCATGTTTAATTAAAAATTATGTCTGTTTGTAAATCTTGCTCATCTTGCTGTTTGAAAAAAGAGCATTATCCATAGTTCATTGGCTGATGACTTGCTGACCTGTCAACGAGTGAGCGGTTTTCAGTCAGAACTGCTCCCTCTCATCCATTTTTTTTTTAAAAGCCAAGATGGCAACAATGAAACACTAATTTCGAGGCTTATAAACTGGACTTTAAAATGAATGGATAATATCATGGTAGCTACATCCATTTTTTATGCCGTCTATGGTTCAGGGCCCACAGTATTCATCGGTCATTAAGAATATAAGACTAGCCACTCTGAATTCAACAGTTCATTCCATATTTTTGTCCCCTAATCATCCTCACCTTACCTGGAGTGGCTCCATACCCCACCACGGGGCCCCACCCCACAGTTTGAGAACCACTACTTTAAATGGATGGGTTAATTCAAATGTACCTCTAACAAAGTCACAAGGAGCTATAAAGCAGATAATTAGAGAGAAGAAGATAATTAGTGACACAAGAACACATTTAACAATTAATAAGGGTAATCCTTTCCCCAAAAATATGATGCTGCAAATTTTTGGCATGTCACTATGAGTCCCTATTTGAACTTTTCTTCTGAAGGATGAGCATTTGAGCTTATTCCCACATAAACAGAATGATCTGTGCATATTTGTGTGTATGAGACCAGCTTGAGTTTAAGACCTCCAAATAGGCTTTATCTTTTTCTTCATATGAGGTTTTGCTGTCTTACAGTATAATATAGTATAGTAAACAAAGCATTTTTAGGAATTGAGCTTTTGACTTTGGAATAGGGTTACTAGGATTTCTCACTATTTTCTGGTGTTTCTTATTTTCTGATTGAAGCAAAACGACTAATCAGTTATGATGAAAGTAATTATAGCCCTAGCAGCAACGGTGTGTAACTATGTGATGATATAAAGTGGAAAAACACTTTGCTTTAAATATTCTGTGTTATTAAGGTGTGCTTCAAGATCATCATGTTTATTGTCAAGTTTTTTTTTTTTTTAGATGACTTTTATCTTTTAAGCAAGGATTCCGTTTTTCAATTAAAGAAATTATCCACTTCACTCACTAAATTAGTGCTAAATTACTTTACTGTGCCCACCTGTTTAGCCATTTTTGAACTACAGTCCGTCCTGCTCTTCAGTTTACTGTTGTAATTTCACGTCCTACTTCAACAGTAAACTCTTTACCTAAAAGACCAGACCCCACTGTACTGCCATTATCCTGTAAAAGGTAAAGTGACTGCATTTATATTAGAGGTTTTCTAGTCTTGTAGTTCTCTCATCACGCTTTAAAGGAGGAGCCACAGACTCACTACGGATACTGAGACACAGTTTTAATTTTATTCATTTTTATTTTATTATCTTGCTGTCTAAAACACTTCCTCATTTGCAGTTTTTTTCTTTTTGCAGTTACAGTATAGTGATTTAGCTCAAGATGATGATCTCAAAGCTACATTCACTGCACTTAAAAAGGTCTTGAAGGTAGGTTTTTGTTGATTTATTGTTCAATTTATATAACTTTTTGCAAAATATGACTTATTATTGAAGTCATGAGTCATAGTGACATTTTTATTCAGAATGAATGTGGGTTTATATCAGCTAAATATAGATGTCGAAGACAAATCTGTTAGTTTTGTCTGGTGAATTCTCTTGTTGAAGGGTTTTGCTTCCTTTTCCATCACAGTTTAAGCTACACTAACAGTTTACACTTAGAGTGGACGAGGTAATTTAAGGTCTACGATCTTTGCTGGATTTTGTTTGCTCCTGTGAACATTAAAGGTGGTTCTTAGCTTCTTGGTGCCCCTATAAAATGTTCCAGTTTCCCATATAACATTCCTGGGTTTCAATGATCTATAAAACTTTGAGATTCAGCGCCTGACTGCCAGCTTGGGAACATGATGTGGCTCCAGAAGGCTTTGTGGGAACTGTGGGTGGCAGATGTCTTGTAGTTGCCGCACACATATTTTAGACTCAGGTGAAATCTTGGCTTAGTATTTGTAAGATACATACTCAACTTATTAGGTACACTTTATGGTTTATTATTTCATCAACTATGTTCACTAGACCTTTGGAAATTCTGAGCAGAGATGCCTGTTCTTTCTTCCTGCATTTCCTGAGTCGTTTGAGTCACAAAATTAATACAAAACATCATATCTGTGGTCTCTCAGTGCCACTATAACATGTCCCCATATTTTGTTTTCAGTGTTCCCCAGTCTATACTCACAGACACTTTTTTTATTTATTTTTTTTAGGAACACCTGTTCAATGCAAACATCAAATGGCATGATTGTTGGTTTCAGACAGACTGGTCTGAGTATTTCAGTAACTGCTAATCTACTGGGATTTTCCCAGACAGCCATCTCCAGCGTTTACAAAGAATGGCCCAGAAAATATCCAGTGAGCAGCAGTTCTCTGGGTGAAAATGGCTTGTTATTGTCAGAAGTCAGAGGAGAATAGTCAGACTGCTTTAAAGCTGATAGAAAGGCAGCAGTAAGTCAAATAACTTCTTGTTACAACCAAGGTATGCTAAAGAGCATCTCTGAATGCGGAACACATTGAATTTTGAAGCAGATGTACTACAGAAGAAGAAGACCAAACCATGTGGTCTTTACATAATTTCCTCTGGGATTAATGAAGTACTTGGCTGGTGCTCCTTAAGATCAATGAGGTTACAGTTTTTACTGGTTCACCAAAGGTGGACATTAGAAGATTAGAAAAACATTGCCTGGTCTCATGAATCTTGATTTCTGCTGCAACATTCAGATTACCGTAAACAACATGAAAGCATGGCTCTATTGTATGAAAGATTCAACGATGGTTGTATAATGGTGTGAGGGATATTTTCTTGGTACACTTTGGGCCCCTTACTACCAGCTGAGTAGTGTTTTAATGCAACAGGCTACCTGAATATTGTTGCTGACCATGTCGATCCCTTTATGACCACAGTGCACCCATCTTCTGATGGCTTCCTCCAGCATAACAACATGATGGCATACTAAAAACACCCCATGTCGCATAGCTCTAATCGAACATTATCCTGTTTCTTGAACAGTGAGTTCACTGTACTCAAATGGCCTCTGCAGTCACCAGATTTCAATCTAATAGGGAACCTTTGGGATGTGGTGGAACGTGAGATTCACATCATGAATGTGTAGCTACCAAATCTGCAGCAACTGTGTGATTTTTATCATGCCAATATGGACCAAATTCTCTGAGTACCGTAATGTTTCGGGCAGCTTGGTGAGTCTATACCACAAAAAATTCATGCATTTCTGAAGCCAAAAGGGGTCCAGTGCAGTACTAGCAAAATGTACCTAATAAAGCAGCAGATAAGTAGATCTGTGTTTTCTGCTGCTATGACGTTACGCAATCTCATCTCATCATTGATCGAGGCAAAGAAATCTCTGATCTCACTTTATGTCCTGTGCTTCTTCCTCTGTAGTATTTTTGACAAGCAACAAACCCTTGGCTTCCTGTTTGCACTAACTCAGTGTACATGAACAGTCAAGTGTGATATGTGCTTATGGGTCTATCTGTGCTTCCTTAGAATAAGAAGAAAAAAAACAGTGAAACCATATGTCATGCCTCTCAGCCATTTCAGCTGTGACACACCTGGTTTTTGATAACAACACTGACGTGCATAAACATGCTGAAAAAAGTAGAAAGTGTGCTTGTTGTCTGCACATAAACTGCACATAAATTATATGTGCAGTTTCCACCTCACTTGCTTGTGTGTCAGGTCTGCTGCGCTACTGCAAATGAATACATGTTTGTTACTATTGTGAATGGGGTAGAGGACTTTTGGTGCCTGTGTGAATATGTGTCAGCTGTATCTGTCCCCAGTTGTTCAATTTAAGACTCTGTCTGTGAATGACCTCCCTCTATTGCTTTCTCTGTCTGTGTGAATGAGTGTGAGATCAGTAACATCACCATGCCTTTATGTAAGGCTGGATAGATGAAGAGGGGGTGGGGTGTATAAGGGGACAGAGGGGAGTTGGGTAAGAGCTAGTTTTCTTTTGTAAAAGTATGCAATTTCCTTCCTGTTTTACTGCTTTACCTCTACTGTAGGTTTAATCTTCCACTCCCTGCCCCCCACTGGTTCCCAGCATTCAACTGTGCACACAGTGTGTAAAAATTCATGTGGAAGAAAGCTTCCTCGCCCTCCAGCATCAACACATTTCTGTCTCTCAGTCAACCTCGTCTCAAAGATGCGACCAGATAACAAAACCATGTATGCACTTACGTATTCTTTTTTTTTGTTTTTTTTTTGTTTTTAAATCTGAAGCTTCTATACAAATAATGAACTGTATGCGTTTCACATCCACCGTGAGGCTCCTTCTTCCCATCATCCTTTGCTATGAGAGGAGTTTTTGAGAGCAAGTGTTGCCTTGGTAACTATTTCTGCCATCTGTGTACATTGTATGAATGTGTGGCAATGTGTATGTAGAGAAAGATGGAGGCACCTGGGGTCTTAATGCTCCAGCTTCCTCATTGTTGCATTATTTATTTAATAGTTAGCAGAATGACTGGAAGGTTACTGGGTTACAATCCACTCTGAGAAGAGATTAGAGGAGTCTGCTTTCAGCTCAGAGGATGTGTGTCACTGTAACACATCTGTAACAAAATATGCAAATAAAATAGCTGCTATCATAACCTGGCCTCGGTTACTGAGTAGGAGTATAAGAGATATTTAGTCGTTAATTAAAATTCTTTGGTGTTTGTTACTGTATGCCTCGCTTTTTTACAGTTTAGCCAAAGGTGATATTTGATTTGAAAAGCTAATTTGATTATTTAATAATCACATTTTCAATCAAGATTTGACATTGTGGCTCCTGTAATCAGAAAATAATGTTAGTGACTGTCCTATGCTAATATATCCTGTATGTTTATGGAGTAAAAGGAGACTTTGAGGCAAATGTTGCTCTTATATTGCACTATGAATATAGCAGAGGGATCAAATGACAGTAATGTAAGCAGCTTCTGCCTATATTTGGCAAGACAACGTGAAGAAGATATCTGCTTAAAACAATAATCTATTCAATAATGGGAAGCCAAGAAGAAAGCAATAGAGAGGCAGACATGGACGAGATGAAATTAGTGAATTGTAACTCCATTAGAGCACCATGTGAGTGTTTGGCTAATTGTCATCTTAGTGATAAAGGAGTAGTGATATGTCATTAGTTTAGAATAGGTAGGAAAAAATTATGGGATCTGCAGACTGAGGACTCATGAACGCAAAGAAGAGATTTCTTAATCTACAGAAAGGAAGAAGGCTACTGTCAGATGCTAAAACTTTGATAGCCAGACAGTTTTTCATGCCCTGTGGAGCTGCTAAGTACAGCCCAGGGGCTGCAGCCCAGGATGATGATAAATGGCCCATGTGTATATGTTGGAGAGAAAAGGGTGGCAGAGGAGAGTGTAAATGTTAGTCCCCAAAATAGTCTGTGTTCCCCAGGCTATAGTGCGTCATTATTTGGTTGCTTGGCCCTGGAATATTGTACTGAGTAGTTCTGTGTAACCCAGATTTTAACCCTGACTCAACCTTTTTTTCCCGCTTTTTCTTTTTTTCCTCTCTGCTTGTCTGTCTGTCTCTCTCTCAGGTAGAAACTCTCTGCAATCTTTAGCAACTATGTAGACTTTTCACCGCCATGATGATGATGATGATGATGCAAGGCCTTGTAGGGAGGAGGAGCAGCGACTGACTTTCTCCTCAATTTTATCACACCCTGCACTCTATGTCCGTTCCGACTGGGCGGCTAGAGTGCTATGTCATCAACCACACCCTCATCGGCTCAACCCTCTAAGAAGGGACGGAAGCCGGAGAAATCGGAGGTGATGGCTGATTCGGTGCCGGCCACCAACGAGGAACTGAGGGGCAAGATCATGGACCTTCAGATAGAGCTACAGCAGGAGCGCGGGAAGGTGAGGGTGAGGAAGAAGAAGGAGAAGAAGAGGAGATGGAAGAAGCTGAGAACTTGCGTTCAAAGTTAATAAACATGGTTGAGAAGTAGTCCCCTTTTTCATCAACTCAGCAGAAACAGAGGATAGAAATGGTTGCCAGTTTTTTTTATAAATTATTTGCAACCAATGTTTAAAAGCATGTAAGCACACTTATAAAGAAGCTATATCTCAAATAGGAGAGTAGGGTTACCTAGCGTGCAGTTTGGCTATTCTGTTGGTGTGAGGCCTTCCCTTCCAGCGATACATATAGTTTTTTTTTTTCTTTTTTTTTTAAAAAAGGTCTCCAAGCAGTTTATTACTCCTCTCTGCTCACTGACACACAAACCCCCTCTCTGTGCTCATCTCTCTATCCCTCATGGCTAGTTTGTTTTAGTCTGCCAGGACTTAGAGTAAAAACTTGCAAATATGCACAGTAGAGTCAGGACAACTTTATGTAAATACTGATGCCTACTCTTATCTATATTCTGCATTATTTCCTTCTCTCAGGTATGCAAGCTCCGCGAGCGGCTCCAGGAGCAGCGGCAGGCTCGTGAACTTGAGCAACACAAGCATGCCGTAGCACTCACTGACCTGCGTGCCAAACTCCATGAAGAAAAGCTGCGTGAGATCGCTGCCATACGTGAGACCCTGGCACGGCAGCATGAAGCCGAGCTGGCCAGAACAATCAAGATCCGGGATACTGAGGTTCAGAGGCTGCAGGGTCTCGTGAATGCACTGAGAGATGGAGCTGCTGACAAGCTCAAAAATGCCCTTCTTGCAGAGGCTAGGGAGGAAGCCAGGAGAGCCTTTGATGGGGAGAGAATAAAGCTCCAGCAGGAGGTAGGTTTTAGTAGGTACAGGGGTGACAAGTATAACATTTTCACATGTCAGACTGTGAAAAGTCAGACATGTGTAGGGCATATGATGATCTAACAAAGTTGTAAAATGAGTATTGCAGACCTGATTTTCTCTGAGTGCACTTTGTGTTTAAATACCCTTTTTGTGTATGTATGTGGGTGTGTGTGTATGTGTGTGTCTGTGTTTTTGTGGGACTATGCACACTTTTGTAATTTGGTCCTGAAAAACAGGAAGCAGGGTGGAAAAGCCTATTGCCAACCTATTGTTTCACTTTAGCCTACCTAGATGCCTAGATCTGTCATTAAACTTATTAATAGGACCTGGCAAGTGTTTTCAAATCCAGAGCTTATATTCTTTTTTCTTGATGTTTTTGTTTTTGTGTGTATAAATATTAAAATGTGTGCATCGGGGCATTTCAGATTCAGGAGCAGAAAATGGCTCGGAAGCAAGCTGAAGAGGCTCTTGCAAATGCTCTTCAGGCTGATAAAGCCAAAGCAGCTGATCTCCGGACAGCCTACCAACAGCACCAGGACGAGGTGCACCGCATTAAACGGGACTGTGAGAAAGACATCCGCAGGCTGGTGAGAACACATGAAGCTGGTAGCCACAACACTGTGTACTCTCATTTTTAGATGATTGATAATCAGTAAGCCTGGTGTAGGTATATTTGCTGGTGACAAAAAGTATTTCTTAAAAGACATTGATCAGAATCCACTTAACTGACAAGCCAAGATGAATGAAGTTTAACTTTAAATTGAATTTCAATTGGCAATATCAAAATTACAAAGGCCAATATTAATCAAATACTTCATTATTCCTCATTAAATAAGCAATAAATAATCACCCTTAAGTATTAAATACCATATTTTTCGGACCATAAGGCGCATCGGATTATAAGGCGCGTTGTTGATGAACCGGTCTGTTTTCATACATAAGGTGCACCGGATTATAAGGCGCATTAAGCGAAACAAAACAGTCAGATAAGTCAAACTTTACTCAACTCATTCTTCTTGCTTCCTCCACTTCCATACCATTGATTCATTAAGTTGAATTCTCTCGCAGCTGCTCTATTCCCATGTTGTTGCAGTATATTATTGACTAACCTCCTATTGTAGATGGATTATCTCAGTTGTTCTCCTGACTGAAGTTTGGTTCGTTTACAGGATCCTGCCATGCGATTGCATTTGTCCCTAACCATCGGGAACCCTCACCTTAACTTTTATCTAGTCGAAAAAAGTTAGCATTCATCCTCCAGCTTCACTGTGTTTATGTTATGCTAATATAGCTGTGTCGCCAGCGATCACGTAGCACATCATTATATACCAGCTAGTCCAACTTCAGTAACCCTACAAAAGTACTGCTGTGTAGTTTTCTGTCTTCATTTATGTTGG
>VUQG01016231.1:14309-39414 GCA_015106755.1 Etia nguti | reverse complement strand
CATCATCATGATAAAAGAGTTAGGAACCGAGAGGAGAAGAAGATGAGAGATGAAAGGGTGCTTTAGAGAGAAGCAGTCGGCAAGAGCAAAACTCAACAGGGGAATGAAACTGGTGAAATATTCATGAGCGAGAGACAGGAGAGCAGAAAGGAAAGAGACAAAGAGTCAGACTCAATGCAGCTCTGCTTGAGCGTGCGTGTGTGAAACAGCGAGTATTAGCCTTAATAATAGGGTCTCCCAGCTAGCAGGCCTCATATCAAACCTCCTCTTTTATCTGCACCGTCAGTTGAAGCCTGCGGTTAATTTCCATAGATAAGAGGACCCTACAGCAAGACATTTGCATACAAATGATGGGGTCCAGAAAGGTTGAGAGTATAAATAACCTTCTTTAGGTGGTTAAAGCGTGCACGTGTGTGTCTGTGTGTGTGTTGCCTGAATACAAGAAGAGCTCTGAGTAAATTAGGAAAAATACATTTTTGGAAGGGGCAAATATTGTGCAGCCTACTTCTTTTACCACCGAATAAGAGACGGTTTTACTGGAAATTGATTGCACATAATTAAGTGCTATCATGTGGTGCCCTCTTCTGGCTTCTTACAGTACTGCACACAAAAAGCCAGTTGTTCATTTTCTTCCACTTATCCAGTCAGGGTTTCACTCTAATTCACACCTATAGCCAATTTCGAATCACCAGTTAACCTAAACCCACTAACTGTATGTTTTTGGATTGTGGGAGGAAGCTGGAGAGAACATGCAAACTCCACACTGAAAGGCCCCGGCCAGATCACATGGTAGATTTGAACCCAGGGCTAGTTATTCTTTCTAAATTCTTATTTATATATTTATAAATATATAAATATTTTATTAATATATTTATAATATATATTTATATATTTATTTAAAAAAATTTAATATTGAGGGGCTTGGGAGGGTATTTATTTTCATATGTGGATACCAGTGGTGGCCATATTTCATAATTCAAATCTGAGCATTAGAAAATGTTTCTATGGTTCCAGCAGGGGTCAACAAAACCAAACTACTGAAGAAAGAAATCACAGATGATGGTGTACAAAAGCAGAAAAGCATGGGGTACAGAAAAGTCCCCAAGTGGATAAATTGGAGTGTGTTACAGTAGTTTGAACAGAGCTGCTTACAAACGCCAAAGGGGTAAAACTTGGAGAATGGAAAGATTTTTTTTTAAAATTAAAACTCCAGGTTCTTATTCTACATCAGTCACCTCATTGTTGAATATTACATACTTGCTCAGTGTTATTTATTTATTTTACTGATTTATGTTCTCTTAAGCATTAGTCAGAGTTTCTGATAATTTTATCTAAACCAGCTTTTATCCATGAAGCCATTAAAAATGATATGATTATAGTATTTGATGCCATACACTGACAGACCTGATGTAATGGAGGATGAGATAAATGTAAATAAGTTTTTGTTCATTAAGACCTTAAATTTACACTGTGCCAAAATATGGGAGCATGACAACAAATCCTAATCATGATCCTGAAAAGGCTTGACAAACCTCTGTAAAAGAGGTCAAACCTTTATAATTGTGTATAAGCTTCTCTGCATTGGCTGCTGTTTTGCCGTTTGCACCAAAACAGATGCAGAGCAAACTAAATCAGCCTCAATAAAGTGTCTTTAATAGTAAATTCATTATATTTATCTTTTTTGCTTCAGAACAAATCATAAAAGATATTAATTTTTTCAAAAATCAGACAAGTAAAAACAAACACGAATGAACGAATGGGGAAAAAAAGTTGGTTAATACATACTCCCGGGATTTTCTCCGGAAACATGCCATTGTGTGTCTTGTGTCACAGATCCAATCACACAAACTGACTGAAACCTTACAGCAACATAGAAACAAAAACCAAAGGTGACGGTTGGCCTAATCCAGCTTGTCAACTGCAGTGATTTCTCTGCTCCACCCTGGCGTGGACTAAGGATGGAGGTGTTGCTGGTTTGACTGGTCTGTGGTTCAGTTAACAAAAGGCATGTATGTAAAGGTGTTGTTTTAGCAGCAGTTTTAATCTCTCTCTAACCTCGCGCTCCACACACATTAAAGCCTTGCAGCACAGGGTCTCATAAACTATCAGCAAAAGTTTAGATTAAAGCCTCACAAGTGCTGCTGATTGACTGTAAACACTGCAATAACCTCACAGGATTTTATCATATACAACTAGGTTGATGATTAACATTGATATATCAAGATATGACTATAATAAATACCAAGGATTAGATTCTATATGCTTTATAAATTAAACTTTGTCATATATGCCTCATTTAGTTGGATTTAAAAGCAGCATGAGAAACTATCCTGGAATCCATTTGAAAAAGATTATTTAAAAATCTGTCTTGCATATGCAATTTTTAAAAACTTTATTTGTACGGTACAGAAAAGGTTACAGTTGCAAAGGCTGCGTCAGATGCAGTATGACTGTGTGTACTGCAATGTGAAAAAGAAAGTTGTTGACAGCGCTCACTGAATACACCCATTCTGCTTTCAGAACATTTAAGAGCGTAAATAACGGACAGGTTCAGGTAAAAAAACAAAAACAAAAACCAGGAGGAAGCATTTGTGTCTGACTTAAAACACAAGATGTCTGAAACAAACCAAAGAAACCAAGTTGAGATTTTTGGCCATAATGAACAGCACCACATAAACAAACTCATCAGTTGCACAAACACCTCAAATCATCTGTGAAGCACGGTGGTGGAGGGATGATGATTTGGGCTTTGCTTTTTTCTTTTTTTTTGCAACCACAGGACCTGGGATCTTTACAGTCAGTAAGTTGGCCATTAACTCCTCTGCAAACCCAAGTATCCTAGAGTCAGATGTGAGGCCATCTGTTCGATGGCTAATGCTTGGCTGAAACATGACAATGATCCCAAACACAGCAGCTAATCTACAACCTAATGGTTGCAAAAAGGAGAATCAAGGAGATGCAAATCCCCAGTCACAGTCTAGACCTCCACCCGATTGAAATGCTGTAGCGGGAACTTCAGAGAGCTGTGCAAAAACAAATACCTGCAACATTGTAAAGAAGAGTGGGCCAAAATGCCTCCACACTAATGTGAGAGACTGATAAAGTCATGCAGAAAACTGTTACTTCAAGTTATTGCTACAGAAGGTGCTTCTACAACCTATTAAATCACAACACTGCACAAACACCCGTTACAACTTATGTAAAGCGATAAAAAGTCTAGCAAAGTCTATACACTGATAAATGTAGCTTTATTCAGAAAAGGTGAGTACATAAAGCAAACAAAATAAAATGAAATTTTGTATCAAGAAATCACAAACACAGCTAGTAGCTCGTGGTCAGATTTTAAACCAGGATCTGGTTGTTTTAGCAAAAGAGTGTTCAAGAAACTTTAGCCTTTCACTGAGAAGCCAAGTTTAATGTCAGCATGTTGAAGCGCAGTTATAAAACCATTAAGAATTGGTAAAGCTAGATGTTGGAAATATTTCCGTCTAAGTGTCAGACTCTGTGTCAGAACAAATATTTCTAAATATGACATGAAATTTATCTAGGAGTGTCATCACTATCATTTATTCCTGTTTGTTACCTCCCCCTGGGCTAAAAGTCTTGGCCCTCGTTCAAGTGAAACCTCCTTCTCCTGCTCTCTGTCCAGGCATGACGTTACCCTTTTTTTTTTCCTGGTTGACTTGTCACTTGCCGCCAACCCCCATCGCCTTTCTTGGGGGAGTTCATGACTTACTTTTCACTAACACGAGGATCCTCAGTGACTCGTGCATGAACCAGAATGCAGAAAAAGACCCTTCTCGCCTCCCCCCGTGAATGTAAGAATGATAGAGTTAAACAGGGGATAGAGGAGAGAACAGATGGGTTTCAGTGCAAGAGCTAGTTGACAGCATGAAGACAGTGGTAAACGCCAAGCAGCAACGGTTGGCTTGAAGACAACAGAAACTCAAGCAGGTACATACATGCCCCACTGAGATCCCGCTCACTGTGTCACCACGGAGGAGTCAAATATGAGACTGTATGTGCATGCATGTGTGAATGTGTTGTTATAAATGGATTATCCCTGACTGAAACGTCTCCTAACATCACTCGCTCTCTGCTGCTCTGCTCCCACCATCTCGTTCATCAATCACGGTATGAACAGATGCAGCCGAAGAGCTTTTATTTTCACTTCCTGTGTGTAACATCAGTCCCCAGTGTTGTCCATATATTCTCTCAGGCTTATTATTTTACCTATAAACATGGGAGAAGATCTCTGTGGAGTCCTATGAGGGAAAAAATATATAAAAACAAAACTCCTTATATTTTATTATACATTTGATTTTAAAAGGGGCTGTTTTAATTGCAGCATAAATAAGGATCACGGTGAAATCAGAATTACAGTGAAACAGAAAGCAAGTCTGATGACACTTTTGACCAGTGTTGCAACATCTCAACCAACATCTCGCCCTGTCAGTGAACTTAAACGGTACTAATGATATATGATTTTAGCCATTTATGTATGAAGGTTTCACTGTGTCATGCTGACAGTTGTGAAAGTGAAAAACAAACAATAACAGGTTAAGAGTCCATCGATGTCAGGGTTCCCACACATTGGCCCACATGCTTGAACCAGTCCACCAAAGGGACCAGTTCAGCCCTCTGGATTGCAGAGAAGTCACTGATTATGGCTTTTAAGACAATGATCTGCTATTTCTAATGCAGTGATGCTCAAATTAAAACATATGAATGTTTACATTGGAGAAACCCTACACTGGATTGTACAATGATCTTAAGAGGTTATCACTTCAGATGAACTACTAAGTAAGACATGTTACATGTGTCAAAAATTAAAGGGAAAATGCAGAAGCAGCGTTGGAGTCTTTCTGCTTTTATATGAGGGTAAGTAGCACCAAGGTGCTGATAATCAAATGCAATGGATTAATTTGTTTTCAGCAAGTGAAGTGTGTTCAGGTGCATCGAGGTGCATGTTAACACAGTGCTAAGTAGGAAAGACATCAGCATTGACCTTAGAGATGCAATTGTGCCTTTCCATCAATCCAGGAAGGGTTATGAAGCCATTTCCAAGCAATTTAAAGTCCATCTGTTACGTGTTTCCTCGGTGTGTTGGCTCATTCATCATCTTATTATTCTCTTGTCACCCGCATTAACCTGCTGTCTCACTTCTCTGATTAAGTAATGATTGGGTGATCAAGGCACACATAAAAACAAACTGAGAGTTACTGGCAGTCCTGTTTCAGGCTTTTTTGCTCATAGAAAATGCAAAAAAATCTAAGAGCTACATCTCACACTCTGGTCTCAGTTAGCATGTTAAATGTTAAAGTTCATGACAGTTCATTTAGAAAAAGACTGAACAAGTGTGGCTTGTTTGGAAGGGTTGTATGGAGAAGGTCTTTTCTCTGGCAGCGGGATTTATTCCATCTGATTTTTTGGAACAATTCCCTTTGGACAGATAAATCAAAGGACTCTTGTACCAACTTTCAGGCATGGTGGTGGTTATGGCCTGTTTTGCAGCACAGTTACTGGGCAAGCTTACAGTCTTTGAATGGACCATGGACTCCTCTGTATACCAAAGTATTCTAGAGTCAAATCTAAAGACATCTGTCTGATGGCTAAAGCTTGACCGAAATCGAGTCACCAAACAGACCTCAACCTGACTGAAATGCTGTAGCAGGACCTTCAGAGAGCTGTGCATAAGTGAACCCCAACGAAATGAAGCAATGTTATAAAGAAGAGGGGGCCAAAATCCTCCACAGTGATGCAAGACTCAAAAAGTTATACTGAAAACCATTGCTCCAAGTTATTGCTGCTAAAGACGGTTCTAAAATAGAATAGAATAGATTAGAATAGCCATTTATTGTCATTGTACATGTACAACAAAAATGTGGGTGCTCCACACTAACTGTGCCAGAAAAAAATATAAATAGTAGACAGCAGGAAGAGATAGCAAACAGGAGAAATATATACAATCAAAAGAGAAAGGCACATATAAGAGAACATAAAAGATGCTGAATCAGTGTTTTTCACACACTGTGTCTCCATTTTGGCTTAGTTTGTAATACATAAATAATGGCATAATAAGATATATCATGTGTTGCTGTTCGTCTCAGGTTATATTTACCTAATTTTGAGACCTGCTGGGGCCCAGTTGATATTTTATCATGGCTATGAGAGAGGGGTTTACTTTTGTTTTACCATGACTGCAGATCCACTGTGTCATCTGTAAATCTTAATGTGCATGCAGTGAGAACAGGCTGACTGAATGTGGGAAAACTGATCCTACATTATATGCTTACATTGTACACTTCATTACATTCTCAGTATTTGTACAGTAGTTTTTAAATTTCGGTTTACCTGCCACTAGCTAGGTCATATGTGACTTATGAACTAAAATAAGCTTGATGCGTTTTAGCAAAACATGAAGCTAAACCATAATTACTGTCTGTGAGAGGCTGTTGTTTTTTTACTAAATGCATTTTCCAGAAAACATTTTAGATGTTGCTTCAATTTCCTGCTTCCTCATAAGGCGCATTTCAGGTTTGGCAGCTAATCTTGTCAGAAAGGATTCCTGTCTGCTGAGTGTCTCACACAGGTCGGTTAGTGTGGGGGTGAGCATAAATGTGTGCCTGAATGCCAGCGACAGATCTCAGAGCACGTACATAATGTGCAAGAACATTTAGCCAGTGCTTTGATGGAAAGTAACCCAGGAAATGTACTGCAACACGCTTAGTCATGCACACTTCTGAGATACTTGTTTCATAATTGATTAAAGTAATCTGCTTCCTACAGTATGTCTCCTCTTTTGCTTCACCGAAGCAAATAATTATTTTGCAGATTAAAACCTTTTCCACTCTGGAGACCACAAATACTGTGTTCGGGTTGAATCTGTTGTAAAAATATAACCAGCACCTTCTTCTGCTTTGAAGTGGTCCTCACAAAGTTGTCCTCACAGTTTTGCAGCAGTTACTAAAATCTGATTTTTAAGTGGAAATGACTAACATTAGCTTTTTTTCTAAGTAAAAGTTATCTCATCATTAAATTATTCCTCTACTGATTAACAGCTAAAAGCTAAAATAACACCACTTTTGCTGTCTGTAACAATAATATGCTGTTTTTGCATTACTAATTGCAAAATATAACAGTGGCAGGGTTGTTTTGGGCATTGCAGTTACATGCATTTGTAACATACACTCACTAGCCACTTTATTAAGGACATCTTTTTAACCTCTCGTTAATGCAAATATCAGCCAATCACATGGCAGCAGCTCAGTGGAGCTCGAGGCATAAGACAGGCTCAAGATCACCTGTCGAAGTTCAAAACAAGCATCAAAATGGCACAAAAAGGTGATTTGTGAGTTTAAATGTGCCATGGTTGTTTAATCTATTTCAGAAACTGCTGATCTGCTGGGATTTTCCTACACAACATCTCTAGGGTTTACAGAAAACAACCCAAAAAAGAAAAAACTTACAGAAGACAATCCCTTGTTGTGTAGTCAAAGGTTAGGGTAAGGACAGCTGCCAGACTGCATAGAGGTGTTTGATAGGCAACAGTAGCTCAAATTATCACTCATTACAACCAAGGTATGCAGACGAGCACAAGAGCTGAACAGGTTGAACACTGAAGCAGATAGTCTACAGCAGCAGAAAACCACACCATGTGCCACTCCTGTCAGCTAAGAGCAGGAAACTGAGGATGCAACACACACAGGCTCACCAAAACAGGACAATAGAAAACTGGACAAATGTTTCCCGGTCCAATAAGACTAGATTTCTGCTATACGGCATTCAGATGGAGGGTCTGAATGTGGCGTAAACAACATGAAAGTTTCGATCTGTCCTGCCTTATATCAGCGGTTCAGGCTGCTGGTGGTGTAGGGGATATTTTCTTGGCACACTTTGGGTCCCTTAATACCAACTTAGCAACATTTAAATGGCACAGCCCACTTAGGCATTGTTGATGATCATGTCCAGCCTTTTATGACCACAATGTACCCATCTAATGATGATTGGTTCCAACAGGATAATGAACAATATCAATCCATAAGAGCTCCTTTGTGATGTGATGGATCGGGAGATTTGCATATCTGACAAATCTGCAGCAACTGTGTGGTGCTATCATGTTAATCTGGACCAAAATCTGTAAGGAATGTTTTTGAATCTGTGCCATGAAGAATTAAAACAGTTCTGAAGACAAAAAGGGGGGTCCAACCTGACACTGGCATGGCGTACCTAACAAAGTTAGAAGTGCAAATTAGAGGCACTTTACAACTTTTATTTGTGCTCCCCTGAATCTTAATTTAGTTGACAGCTTAAATTACTTGTTATTTGTTGCAGTCTATAAAGATATACCACACTGATATAATGAAGAGAGATGAGATGGGAGTACTGGCATTTTTCAATGAGTAATAAGACGCCCCGCATTTAGTGCCGCATCTGTTTTTTTACGAGTCAGTCGACTTTAGCAATGGTCAAACTATTCAGTGTAGTTGCACCTAACTGTATGTGTGTTATTCATAATAACTGCATTTTTGCATTATGTTTGGTATACCTGTGTTCTGTACACATTAGGCCCCTTTAACCCAGTTGTTGAGCCTTCACTTGAGATCATGTGAGTGGTTTCAAAGCAGGTCATTAACTCAGTATTCAGTCAGTGCATGGTGTGCACTTGGAGGGCCAGTTGGTGGAAGGTTACACAAAATAAATTATAGCTGTAAGAGAAAGGGGGAAAAGAAGCAGACTGACTCAGGACTGACACATTTACTACCTTTAATAGCCTGACAATATACAGAATGATTGAAATTAGCCCCGTCTTGACCAGTTACAATACAAAAAGAATCTGAATTTAGTTCATATTTATATGTACTCTGATTTTTTTTAAAAAGGAAAGTCACTGGCCGCTATTGCTGCTTGTGCAGGTGAAGTAAAATCAATCACAGCAGAAACAAAACTGGACTGGGCAGAATGGGAGGTTGAACCAGGTGACAAGTGGCAGAGCTTGTTTGGCAGTCTCTCACGCTTTCTTCAACAATAACCGCCTTCACTGAAGCCAACAGGCCAGTCCCATCTACGAACGTCTTCCCCATAGAGCAAAATAATCCTCGCATTGTTGTTTGTGCATTTCTGTAGGCACCTGTAAGTCACAAGACTGCGATGAGTAAGGTTAAAGTGTTATCAAGACGAACAAAAAAGACAAGAGAAAAAAAAGGACTTCATTCGGTTGGACTGAACTTCATGCTTTAAATTTGATATAAGACAGATTCATATCCAGCTGTGCAAACTGATTAAAAAACTTTTCACCTAAGCTTCATGATAAGATTGAGACGTTTTCACTGAGAGCTCATCTGATCAGGATCTTAGATCAGCAGAAAATGATAATCGAACTCACCTCTTAACTAAAAAGGTTCTCAAAAAGCGCAGAGCCTGACAACAGAAAAAAAAAGCAGTTTTGGACAGATAATATCTCAAAACACTAAACTGAAAACGGGATTTCTTTATCTTTTCAGTGGGTGATTTTTAAGATTTCATCTTATCTCAAGAGTAACGCCTGCTCTGCTCATGGAATACATGTCTATATATGTTTTAAGCGGAGGTGGGAACATTTGCCGTACATGTTATTAAAGCAGCATGCTGCCGAGGTCCGGATCGCACAAAAAATGCTGTGACTTCTGTTTACCAGCATTCCTCAAACAGCCAACATTAACTGTACTCGGCTGTTTATAAATGCCTCGCGCTACTGTGAATACAAAACAGTTGCAAGTTGTCACTTTTTATGGGATAAGCAAGCATCAAAAGGAAATGGAAGCAGAGGCGGCACAGAGCGAGCAGTGATAAGGGGAGGAAGTGTACAAAATAACGTCCTCATGTTCAAGTTTTGAGTGCAGCTTGGGTAGCATCCATTTGATGATGGAAAAGTGATCAGGTTACTACTGATCAATACTGTTGATACTATTGATTGTGCAGCTGTTCACACCGGTCATTATTCCTCATATTTTATACATAAAGCCTGTTAATTGAGCTGACGGCTGTTTGAATCTCGAGCTTTGCAGCTGTCTTGCACAACAATTCTTCTTTTAATATCCCAGAAAATATTTTATTACTTCTCAATCATGAAAAAACTCATTTTGTATGTCTCATAATTTCCACTGTATTGCACCACTTTAGTTTAAGCCTGAGGTTTATTTCACGGTATTGTGTTTATTTCTTCTAGTGGCAGCAAAAGATACAATAAATACACACAGTCACTTCACACACAGCATTCAGAGGTTTTAATATTTATTTTTTATTAACATGCCATAAAGTCAACACTATAGTTTGATATGTAGAAAACACAACCGTGGTGGGGCTCACCACCAAAAGTGGTGAGTCTGCATATAGAGAGAAGATACTGAGGTTTCACAGAGTGGTGTACTGTCAATAATCTTACACTTAATACCAAAAGACAAAAGAAATTATTATTGACTTTAGGAGGAAGCAGGATCTCCATTCACCAATATATACAGTTATGTCCATATATATTCGGACACTGAACAAGTTTTGTTTTTTTACCAGTCCACTGAAACATATTCCAATTATAGTTATATAATGGGCATGGATATAATGTGTAGACTCTCAGCTTTCATTTGAGGGTATCCACACTCAAACTGGATGAAGGGTTTGTGAGTTTCAGATCCTTAATATGTGCCACCCACTTTTTAAAGGAACCAAAAAGTAATTGGACAATTGACTCAAAGGCTATTTCATGGGCAGGTGTGGTCAATTCCTTCATTATGTCATTATCAATTAAGCAGATAAAAGGCCTGGGGTTGATTTGAGGTGTGGTGCTTGCATTTGAAAGATTTTTCTCTTAAAAGACAACATGCGGTCAAAGGAGCTCCCCATTCAGATGAAACAAGACATTCTTAAGTTGCGAAAACAGAAAAAAACCCATTTGAGAAATTGCTGCAATAGTAGGAGTGGCAAAATCTACAGTTTGGTACATCCTGAGAAACAGAAAAAGCACTGGTGAACTCAGCAAAGCAAAAAGACCTGAGTGTCCACAGAAGACAACAGTGGTGGATGATCACAGAATCATTTCCATGGTAAAGAGAAACACCTTAACAACAGCCAACCATGAACAACAGTCTCCAGGAGGTAGGCGTCTACTAAGTCTACCATAAAGTGAAGACTGCATGAAAGTAAATACAGAGGGTTCACTGCAAGGTGCACACCACTCATAAGCCTCAAGTATAGAAAGGCTAGATTGACTTTGCTATAAAAAAAAAAAACCCTCTAAAAGAGTCAGCACAGGTCTGGAAAAACATTCCAGAATAATGGCAAATATGGAGAAGGCGTGGAATAGCTCACGATCCAAAGCATACCACATCATCTGTAAAACAGGGCGGAGGCAGTGTGATGGCTTGGGCGAGCATGGCTGCCAGTGGCACTGAGACACGAATGTTTATTAATGATGTGACTCAGGACAGAAGCAGCCGAATGAATTCTGAGGTGTTCAGAGACATACTGTCTACTCATTGATTGTGTTTCGTTTCATAATACAGATGGACAATGACCCAAAACATACAGCCAAACCAACCCAGGAGTTTACTAAAGCAAAGAAGTGGAATATTCTCGAATGGCTGGGTCAGTCACCAAATCTTAACCCAACTAAACACGCATTTGACTTGCTGAACTTCAGACAGAAAGGCCCACAAACAAACAGCAACTGAAATCTACTGCAGTAAAGGCAGAGCATTAAAAAAGAGGAAACGCAGCATCTGGTGATTTCCATGAGTTCAAGACTTCAGGTTGTCATTGCCAGCAAAGGATTTTCAACCAACTATTAGAAATGAATATTTTATTGTCAGTTAATTCATTTGTCCAATTACTTTCCAATCACAGTGTGGACTTTGAGGGACTTTAAATGTACAATAATGGACTTTTTTATAAGTACATACAGTGTCAGTGAATGTACTGCATGATGGAAATACATGGAGATTGGGATGTATGCTGTGTGTGCATGAATTAAATTAACTGTTGTTACTTCTATATATAGTATAAATTATTTTTATTGTTGTTTTTATATATTCATTAAGTGTGATCAACTTAATTTCATTGTATATTTCTTTATAATGACAATAAAGAATATTGAATCGTATATCTGGATGCTTCATAATGTTGTAAATGCAATTTTAAATGGATAAAAATCAGGATTTAGCTTCAGTTTTTATTGTTTAGTAATTATTTAAAGCAGCTATCTTAGAGTTTGTGAAACATTAATAAAAAGACTGAGAGCAGCAGGGATCTCTGATCATGTGATCTGATGACTGTGGTGGTAGTCAGTGTTGGTCAAGTCACTTGAAAAAAGTAATTAGTAAGTAATTACTGATTACTTCTCAAAAAAAGTAATCCCATTACTTTACTGCTTACTTATTTTCAAAAGTAATTAGTCAGTTACTTTTTAAAAACATGATACACAACCTGAATACGTAATAAAGCAATAGACCTTTCAGCCCAATTCTATTTTTTTTGCATAATCCATCATATAAAATGGAATCAAAAGGAAATCCTCTTTTTAAAAATTGTTTTATGAAATGTAATCTTTTAATTTTATGCACATTGCATTAAGCAAAAATTAAATTATATGCAACAGTCTTTGACTTGAAGAAATTTGTTTAACATTTAAACCTATTTTCTGCATATTCCAGCATATAAAATAAAAATATTTTTTTGTGTTTACACTCACTCTTTCAAATAGATGCAAATAAAACACAGCAGAAAATAAATAAAATCAAAGATTCAGCGGCACTGAGTCCTGTCGCTCTTAAATCTATTTTCACCTGTTTAGCAGGAGTGGGGCGGGTGGAGGTTTGCCCGGTGCCGCAGCGGTCATGTCAGTGGGAGGATCCAGGCGTTTCTCTGTGAATTTCACATTCCCATGGTGGCTTCCTAGGTGCTTGCTCAGATTTGAAGTTTAATTTTTCGCTGTAGAAATAAGTTTTCTTCCCACGCAGAGTGTACAGTGGATAATGTTTTTGTCACTTTTTACGGACTAAAACTTAAAGTAATGTAAGTACATCCACACTTTAAACGCTGCATGGTCGTACTCTCTCAGGCACTCCATATTATCCATTGTTGATCTTACGTCATTGTCATGAGACACTCTCACAAACAAAATCACAACGGTTTAGTAACGCAGTAACGCAGCATGCTTACTGGAAAGTAACAGTAGTCTAATTACTTTTTTTGCAATAGTAATCCCTTACATTACTGGGCAGCTCCACATGGTTGATTTAGCAGTTTTATGCCAAAAAAAATGCATTTTTGTGTCTCTGGCGGGAATCAAACCAGCAACCTTTCACTTGCCAAGTGAATACGCTAACCACTACACACTGGAGGCACCTTAAACAGACAGATTTATACAAATTCCTGAAGATGCCACTGTACTGTTTTCAGTCACTCTGAGAGATACTGAGATGATCTGGAAAAGAAAAAAAGAGATAATCTCTCCAAATCCATGCGTGCAAATCTTGTAAAGACAAACACACTCAAAGCTGCAACTGCTGATAACAGAGCTTCAATAAACGGATTAGATGAAGTGTTAGAAGATGTTAACAAATATTTATGTTACTTTGGATTACTCAGATTAGATTGATAAAATCAAAGTTAAAGGGCAGTAAAGTTGGCAAAAGTAAAGGGATCTGACTGAGCTCTGAAACGGCTGTACATAATGTGTGCGTATATCAAACCAATCTTTATTTCTTTTGAGGCCCACTCCATTTATAAACTATTTTAGAATCCTTTCGCAAACTAATAACTGCGATACTCTTATTAATTTTTCCTTGAATTTCAGTTTACTTGGCCATGTCATGTAAGCATGATGTATTTTATCACATGTTCTCAGAGTCAGCTTTAATCCAGTGATTTTCCCCCCCTTTGAATCTCTATTCAAAACATTTACCTGAATCTAGATCTGAGGTATATTGATCAAACTCCTCTCATGACAAGTATAGCTCAGTGAAGTGCTCTGCATTCAAATGCTGTTAAGAAAAAGGGTCTCTTTAACAGGTCAAAATGGTCATAAATATCTGCAGCTCGGGGCTAAAACATCAGCAGTGTTGTGAAGCAAAACACAGACACACAAACACATCATCAAGAATCCCAGAATCCCATAACACCTGGAAAAAACACCGGCTCCTTTCCCTCTTACTGTGTGTGTGTGTTATTAGTATTAGTGCAAGTGTTTTAGTTGCCGTGAAGCAGCATGCGGGTCTGCTGTGCCCTCAGTCCTCGTGGCTGTTTTTACTGTAATCAGTGGGAAACATCGTGATACCATCTAACCCCGACCTCAGCATAAAAGATTAGTGTGCTGTTTCCATCAGACTCTCCAACTGTCCTTCACTTAAAGCTCCTAAATCAAGAACTCATTGAAGAATGACTGATTGCAGTTTTATAGGCATGGTGACCATCCCACAATGTCAAGATCACACTAATCTTTTGCCAGTTTAATACATGTGAATAGATCTACGCGGCTCACATCACTTTCCGTGCTGAAAGGCTCTGTGTACGCATACGTCCGTTAACATTTAGCCAGAAAAAATGATAATGATCTTCAGACACATTACAACACTGTTTCATTGTTCGCAGAGGGTCGCCTACCTGTTTAACCAACAATAACACCCTCTACCGTAGGACCTCACTACAGTTAGAAATGCTGCCTGCTCAGACAAGTGCTCACATGCTGGACAAACGGGGTAAGGATTTGCATCTGATTTCCATCCCGGTTATGTGCCTGGAGTGTGCTAGGATAGCGTTAAACACCAACCGACTTTGAAGATGAGAGGTATGACATGGGAGGAAGATGGAAAAAGTGGTTGGTGAACAGTGGGTGCATTGGCAGGCAGGTGATACGAGCATGCTGGATGTTGAAGTCGTTGGAAACAGTTGGAAAACTGCATCAAAAAAAAAAACTAAAGGTGCATTTAGGCTGCGTGTCTTTTTTTTCCTGCTCTTTCTATGTTTCTGTCTCTCCCAAACACTCATGACATCATCACTTTGCCTCAGGCTGTTGAACAACTACAAGGAGACTAGCCTGGGTGTGGGTTCTCTGGAAGCTCTTTTCTGCAAAAAGTTATTAAAAAATAAATAAATAAAATCGAGTCAAACAGTTTGTGATCATAACAAGAAAGCCAGTCAAAATTAGGACACTATATTTCCTAATTTTTAGGCACATGAATGTAAACTCATAATTATGAGAACATTTCATTAGATCATCAAGTCATTAAAATTCATTAATATGGGATTGTACCATATTTTATGGGACACAAAGCCATAAATATGACATTTAAGCTATTAGAACTTAACATCCTGAGCCCCTATCCTGGTGTGGCGACATTCCTTTTTGGCTTTCCTGCAATTTCTACTTCATTCTGCTTAATAAGTGTAAAATAAACCAACTGTGACCATATGAGGACAATAAAGATAGTGCTCAGTTTTTGTACTATTCCAAATAGGAGAAATTTGAAATGCATCCCCAGTATTTCATAACAAGTCATAATTATGAGACGCAAAGTCATGATTACAATTATTAGGGTGACGAGACTCTAAGAAGCTACATGTAGGGCAAAGAGGGTGTTGGCCAATATGGGACTAATGCCAGGAGGTAGTCTGAGTCCGAGATTTTGATAAAACCTTTAAAAAACACATACAGTCTATGCAGGACATTTATATTGTCTTTTTAATACAACTGTTCTGATGCTGAAGCCTTTGTACACTTTTGTATTCACTTTCTCTGTCCAATAACCATTAAACTGCTAACTGCTGTTCCTGCTGCTGTTCTTTCTTGTAACCACCCTTCAGTTTAAGCAGGGCTGCATCCATAGACGGGGCACATTTCTTTATGAACTTCACGTTTCTATACGAGAGTCAGTGTGAGCTGACCAGGGTTAAAATGTGGGACATTTTCTCTAAATGTGAGACAAGGAGTCACCTGGTCACCCTAGTCATACCCATAAAAAATGTTCTCATTATTATAACATACTACAGCGCTGTGCAAAGATCTCGAGTCAGCCCTCGTTTCTTTACACGAGTAAACCCCCACAATATACGTACGTACAAACAGACGTGTGCTACCATGATTATAGTATGATGTTATGATACATTATATTGTGACACAGCGTTTTATACTATTACATTTCATTCGCTGCTCAGTTGAGCACAAATAAACACAATTGTGGGCTCTTTATAAAATATTTGTATGTGCCGTACAGATGTTAGCACTCACGGTGCCCTAGGCAGTGTTTATGCAAAATCTCATCAAGAGTGTTCCACTTGCCTAGGAGGCGATAGGGAACGTACAAACATAGATAGATACACTACAATCATTACAGTATGATGTTGTTAGGAAAACCGGAAATAGGCATAGTGATTCAGTTAAACATGTGCAAACATACACGGAAATACAACACACAAGATAAAAACAGAGTTTGTTCAATTCTAAAAAAGTTTGGCTGCCTGTATTTGGTGCGACCACTTTGATTCTTTAACACAGCCTGAACTCTCTTAGGCAAGTTTTCTTCTCATGTCTCTAAGCAGTCTTTATTCACTTTTAGTCACTTACAGTTATTTATTCACCTATTCAGTCACTTTAATTTTAAAACTGTGTAATTGTAAAACTGTGTATATACTGTATATTCTGTGTATTTATTATCTCACTCTTATTGCCCGTTTATGCCCTGTCCTTATCTTCAGCGTCATGCTGCTCGGTTGTATCTTAATTGCCCCTTGGGGATAAATAAAGTCTTTCTGATTCTGATTCTGATTCAGGAATAGTTTTCCAGCCTTCTTGAAGGACGTTCAAAGCTCTTTTTCAGATGTTGGCTGCCTTTTGTTCCGTTCTTTGTCAAGATGATCAAACACTGCATCAATAATGTTGAGGTCAGGATCATTGTCGTGCTGCAAAATGAAGCCATTACCAATCAGATTCTTTCCAACTGGTATTACATGGTTAATAATACCACTGTATTAATCTGACTGTACTTTACCGTCTTCATAATTCCATCAGTTTTGACGAGATCTCCAACACCACTGGCTGAAATGAGGCCCAAACCATAAAAGAGCCTCCACGATGTTTTACAGATGGCTGTATACATTCACTGTTGTACCTCTCCGCTGACCTCCTCCGTTCACACTGATGATGATTTGAACCCAAAGTGTCAAACTTTGATTCATCACTCGATAAGACGCTTATTTTCAATCCAGTTCTTGTGTAATTTGACATACCTCAGCCTCTCCCTGCTTCCCTTCCTTAAGAATGGCTTCTTGGCAGCCACCCTTTCACTGAGAACATTTCTGTTGAGGCTCTCAGGTCCTGTGTCAGGTCTTTGTTTTTTGTTTTTGTTTTTGTTTTTTTTATATTTCTTAAGGACTTTCAGATACTGTTCATCTGCTGTAGATCGTTTTTAGGCCTACCTTCCCTGCTTGTCTAGTTTCTTCAATTTTGATTGTTGATGGAAAAATACATTTTTATGCCAGTTTAACTGGAAATTCTACTAAAGAAAATGAAACAAATTGCGAGACAGGCTGCTAGTAACAAAGTTCCTGAAGATATAATTTAAAATAGCTTCTTTGCTAAATTCTCTGTTATGTGTCGACACAACACTGGTTCATCCCTTAGGTTAGGTGTCTTTTTTATGCTTGAATGACTCATAGGTCAGTGTTAAGTGACTCAACAAACAAAAGATGTCCAAAGAAAACCTTTACAAGACCTTCACAAAGCCTGGAGAACTGTTGCTCAAGCCCACTACATAAAAATTACAAGAAAGTTTGGCTCCTTGGAAGCAAAATGCAAAGAAATGAGGGGTGGCTGAACAATTTTGAATGGAAATATGCATCACTTGAAGCCCACACTTCATTTAAAGCAAAAAACTGAAGACAACAGATGTTTTTTTTAGGAATAATAAGATAAAGAAAATAAAGAAAATAAATGCACCATTCATGAAAAACCTTTGCAATGTAATACCTACTCAGCTCACGTCTTCAGATGTTGTCATGTAGTAAAAGAATCGAACTATGTAGTGACTAAGCCCACGCCTTCCTGTCTGGACCACACTGAGAACAGAGACCTATTGATAATTTAAATAATGGCAGAAATTTCACCAAACAGATCTCTTAAAGTCCTCACAGGAATGTTAAATTTGATTTGAATCTCATTATTGAAGGTGACTAACCTTAAGTTATATGAGCTGCTTTTTGGTGGCGTGGACATAGGTCTCTTTTTCAAACAAAGACGGACTTTGAAAAGTATGGATAGAAAGAAGAACAAACCAAACAGCTCTGAATCAAAGCATTAAGCTATAGAAAGTCCCCTTTGACTGTCCTTCAGGCAGTCTGAAGGACAAAAAGACGTATCAAAGGAGAATTGTAAAGTGGGAGAGGCTTACGTGGGCATCCCCAAATTAAAACTAAAAGAAGTGTTAAAGACATTCAGTTCACTTTAAACCCTTTCGGCCTTTCTTAACAACACGTTTTTAAACTTGTTCTTTTACACTGTTGTTCTTTCACCAGATGAAATGCGTCTTCTTTGTCCCAAGAGTGATTCTGCAGGTCTTTTCTCAGGTCTAAACTCGTGCTTTGATCCACATTCTGCTGTCTTTGGTCTGTTTTCGCTATATGTGCTCTGTCGAGTCAGCATCAAGCTGCAGCTACCATCAACAGTGCAGCCACATGTTCCCGGTCTCCCCTCTCACACACACAAAGCACCACACACACACACACACACACACACACACACATCCTCACATCCCTCCCTTATTCTACTATCCCATGTCCTCAATGCAAACACAAATAAGTACCAGCAGAAGCAGGTGTCCTTCCACTGGGATAAATAAACAGTACACCAGGATCCAGGAGCAGGAGGTTGTGTCTGCATGGGAGTGTGTCAGGGATGTGGGGGGATGGGTAGGTAGTTAGGCTAGGTGGGTCGGGTGGGGTCGTTGGAGAGTTTCTATGTAAGTGTTTGTGTGAAGGCGAAACTTTGAATATAACTGATAGCATCTCTTAAGTCCCTTCTATCTTTAACAAAGCTGTTTGTTTTCACTCAGACTTCCTTTTCATCTCGCTTATTTTAGAGTCATCTCATAGCTCACAGCTAATTGCACAGCATTTGACAATCAAACAATCCTAAATGCACTGCCATATAGACACATGACCACTAATTTATTCAAACTTCCACGCCAGACTGCTTCTGTTCCAAGCTCTTCGTTCAATGGTGTCATCCCTTTATTTGCACTCTTGATGTGGCTTTCAGGACTAATTTGCCTGTTTCTTACCTGCAGCTGTGCAGACTGATGCTTATCTGTCCTCTGGAATAAGGTAAACAAGCTTCTGTATCATCATCTAGTAGTAGAGACACAGGTGGGACGAAAGGTGTCCTTACAGTTAAACAGAATGGAAAACGTGCCCCCAGCTATGTGAGGGAATACATTTAGGTGAGTGAGGGGTCTCATGATTTGAACTTTTTAAATTCAGTTTCCTGTTGCCTTCAAGATACCCAGAAACTGACACAAAAAAGCCCACAGCATAACTCTTTACTTGCTTTACAGTTTTATCATCTTGTTTTATTTCATTAAGACAGGACTATTGCAAGCTTTTGTAATCATCAAAGATGTTTCATGTAGTAAATACTGATACACACTGTTTTATTTCAGGCACACTGATGCACCACTTGTGATATTTGTCATCTGTCTTTCACGTATTCATAAATCTGACAGTACAGATAAATATCGGCCACTGATGTCAGTAGATGTCATCTTATTTGTTGATGTCATTCAATAGCAGGTCCCATATTGGCTGATACCCATGTTTCACTACTATATCTGTGCATCCCCCCAAAATTAGTGTAAACTATCTTCTTACGATGTTGTCACAGCAGCTTCTGTGTAACTTGGCATCAGTGTTGCAAAATTCTAATAATCTGATACTCAAATATCTTTCTTGGAGCCAGCTGGCTAAAAGTCATAACACACGATTCAAGTAATTTCCAGACCATTCAGGGACTGCCTTTGCCTTATGGATGGAGGTCATACTGGAAGAGGTGAATCCCATCAGGATAGAAATAGTTCAACATGAATGAAATCCCTTAGCTGAAGAAGAGGTGACAGGTGTGGGCAATTAAATTTCCCAAGGGGCTGCATGAGAGTCTGGGACTGTTGTGGAGGGTCGCACCTATAAGCTGAACTTAGTTCTGCTCAACATGAATTTTAAGTCTTTATAAACTGCCACTGGTAAGAGTAGTGATTACAATTAGTGAATGAATGGCCCACCCCTGCTGTAAGGGGACAAGTGGACCCAAGTTAGGTTAGATCAGGTTAGGTTATTTTATTTGTACCCATAGATAGATTTGAGCTGCATTACTGAGTCATACTCATATGCACATTTTTAATGCAAACATAAGCCAACAGATAAGCGTAACACAAAACACTGAAGAAATAAATAAACAACAATGACAGAGAATTTCCACAGCATCATGTAGGATAGCAAAGGTTTTCCAGGAAGACCCAAGTTATCAAAAAAGCCTCACAGAGCCACCATACAGAGGGTTTGACTTCATGTTCATAAAAACAGGTCTCCACTTATCCACTGCATGCTGATGATTTATCAGTCAACTAAGCTATTAGTTTATTAAACGTATTATTACCGTGTTATACAGGAGTTTTCAGTGTAGACTTTGAAAAGAGCGCGTTTGTTCATGTCTTTGTGAATCACGTCTTTCTGCCACAATAATCTCCAGCATCGTAACTCCCACCCAGCGACTTGTATGAAGCCTGCAGGTATGTACAAATAAGGAAATATTTCCTTAGTTACTGTCATAAGGTGAAACCTACAAAAAAAATATTTATTTTTTTCTTAAATCATTTAAATTTTTTAAGTCATCCCAATAAATTTTGCACTGGCCTTTTTTTTTAGGGAGAGGGGGGATATATTTCTCATTTAATATTACAATATGATAAAATCACAGCTTTTAAAACCCAGTTTTACCACTGCTTTCTCTAAACTCACCCTACAGCTGCAGGTAGGCCATCAGGTGAGCCAATCACAAGCCCGGCAAGGGCAATTGACAGTAAGACCCCGCCTCCCGTCCACCTGTAATCCAATCCGCGTCCTTGTCACAGGTAAAACCGGCCTTAATTTCTAAGCATTGCCCCAAAAAGCGAGAAAAGCCGACAAAACCCGTTCTCTCAGGAGGGGACACCTTGTTTGTTGCCGTGTCCCTTATCCAGTGTTAGCAGCGGAGTTTTCCAGGGTGGTAAAGAAGACGGATCGGATTTTCAGTACCAACTAGAAAGTCCAGTTCGACCGACCGAGATGTCACAGGAGCATGACAAGTAAGTTGTCCTGACTCCTCTGTTAGCCCGCACAACGAGCATGTTGACACTATAAGCTTGTAATACTGACTTTAATTGCTTTTGCGGATTTTCTCATTATTTTTGCACTTTATTTTTAAAACAAATAAATGCATGGCACTGACGGATTTTTCAAAAGCCGAGGTCACACTGTGACCTGCAGCTGCAGCCTTCTGTATTTTTTTTCCTCAAAATCGTGTTCTGATGTTCGTGTCATATAAGCATGAGCCTATTCTACGATCATTATAGCTCCTTTTAAAAGGGTAAGTGTCCTCTGTTACAGCAGGTTGCCAAGCGGGGAGGTGGTGTAGTCTCATAGTTTCCCATGGTGTTGTAACTCCGCTCGTTTCACCTGTCATGTTCGAGCCTGTACAGGTGTACCTCCACCTGTTGTGCGAGCTGGAGGCGACTGTTGGAATAGGAGCCGTCCCGGAGTAGAGATGGGCGGTTGTTTGATTTTGCCTTAAGCTTTAACTGTTATGTGGATAGTGGAAATGATGTTTGCTCAGGAATAGGCACAAGACTCGGGCAGCAAGGTGTCAGCCAGGGAAAACTGCCTCTGCACAGGTGTAAAAGAGTTTTAATGGAAGACAAAGCTTAAAAATGTTTTAAAATAAAAACAAATCTGTATTTTTCTGATATATGAATGTTTAGTGTGAGATATATTCTGTATTCTGTGTGGGGGGGTTTTGAGGGCAGTGACAAGGAGACATTTGAGGGGAGTGAAATCGTACACCTGCTAGGCGTTGGCCCCACGACTAACACAGACAAGCGAGCACAGGGTTATCTGAGGTTTTCATGGATTTTACTCAACACTGCTGTGTTGTTGTTGTTGTTGTTGTTGTTGTTGTTGTTGTTGTTGTTGTTGTTGTTTTGTTTTGTTTTATATTTATAGGGTCATAAATTAAAATGAGGGATGAAAGCTCTTTTCTCTAAATGTCCAAACAAGTAGGGTTTTTTTGTTGCTCCTGTACATTAAAGTGACAGAAGTCTGGACTCATGCTGCCTTACTCACTTTATTTCTTGACATCTAACTGTAATTTCTGCCTGATCAGCAATAAGACTCTTCATTGTTTTAGTAAATAATGGATTATATTACCTTACCTTAGATATATGTTTTTTATAGCCAACACATAATGGATTATATCAGGTTCCGTTTAGATATAGGATTACTAATTATCACTTTCCTCTGACCATTGGGAGACAAAAAAAAGTTGTATTTGTTGTAGATACTCAACATGGAAACTGATCCAGTCCGTTCAGACTTCATAATAATTACTTTGTTGGATGTGGTGGCAGGATGGCTGAAGAGGGGATATATGCGGTTTCCAAAGTTTGTGGATGAAACTTTAATAACAAGAGCTTCATTAATGACTTTACTTTGACTGGGGCTTAATGCGTCTCAGCAAACAGAAGCTGTGCAAACATGAAAATTTACTGTAAACAGGTGACTTCAGTGCAAACGTTGGAGGCTCATCATCGGCCGTTTCGTACACGCAGAGGCGTTTTTGTTTTACTTTAAATGTAATGCACCCAGGTTCAAATAGCTTAAGCTTGCACACTGTGAACAGCATACCAAGGCAATGTTGAATTTTGAAGAGGAAGAGAAGGAGGTGAGGCAGGCGGCGACTGAGCGTTAAAATCTCGTGATTAGTTGTCACAAACAAGTTCGTTTGCAAGCACAGCGCAGGAATGCAGCAGGGTCAGGTGCGTCACATGCAGGCGGCTTCTCAACCAATGAGTGATCCCCAAACTAGAGTCGTTACACTGGACGATCCTGTAGAGCATCTTTTTCTAGATACACCTTCTGCCTCTGTGGTTCGGCGGCAGAGATTTGTTGCACAATCCTCGAAAAGCCTGACCAACTGGTCCTGTAGATGAAAAAAAACATCTACATGGGTGATCTCTCGCTCTTATAACCTGTTTGTCTGTTTGGCGCGACGCTGAGATTTCAGGTCTCGGTCTGGCGAGCTTATGCGGACTCAGTGTGGAGGATAAGTCCATAACAAGAATTAACATGAATTCCTTCTAGGATGGACAGCTCTTCTCTATCGCTGCTCACATCCATGGCTTTTATTTTATGTCATTAACTGCTTTGTATGCAGTAACTAAAGCACACACTCTCCCCCCTTTTGGCAGTAAACGTGCGGTCCTGGTTCTCCAGAACGAGCCGGGTTATGGCGGCCAGCGTCGCTCTTTCACCACAGAGGATGAAGCCTGGAAATCTTTTCTGGAGAACCCGCTGACAGCTGCCACCAAGGCGATGATGAGCATAAATGGAGACGAGGATAGTGCCGCAGCTCTGGGCCTGCTGTACGACTACTATAAGGTATCAGGAAAAGCTCAGCGGGAATAGTTTCTCCCCTCCTTCTATGAGGAGTAGTGCAAAATCACATACTGGAGAATAGTTGCCAGATTCTTGCAAACTTTCCCTCTGTGATCCTCACCCTTAGTGACATCTGATCATTAAGTAACATCTGTGAGACAGAGCCTACATTATGTCATGTAACTGATCTAGCTGTGCCTACAAACAGCAGGATGACCCAGTCTGTTAGATGTGATGTGGTCAGACGCTGAGCGGCTGTGTTTACTCTCGTATACAGGTGCCCAGGGAAAAGAGAACAATACACCAGCCCAAGACAGACACACTGGTCTCTGATGTGGATCCCAACAAAAGGTAAGCGGCAGTCCTCTCAGTGTACCACCTCCCCCTTTAAAAATAAAAGCACAGCAGAGGGCAACAGCAGGAAAACAAGAGAGCAATTCAAGCTCTTGTGATATGATTTTTGAATTCTATTTAAAAACTGTATGCACATTTATCCTCAGGGGTGCACCTGTTTTCTCCAGAGTAGCAAGGAAAAATGGTTATTCAGCTGAAGCAGGGTTTCACTCATCTAATTTAATCAGGTAGCTTCACTGACATTAGGATTTCTTTTAGTCAGGGGTACTAAAATAGCTGCTCCGAGCATCATGGAAGGCATCTTTAAAATCTCAAAAAAGGAAGGAAAATGTCCAGTGTACAAATTCCTTTGTTTTATCAATGGATCGTTAATCAGTTCTCAGGCATTGCAACAACAAAGGTGAAACCCAGGACTGAGAAAAGGGAGAAGCACAGAAACATATCATATAAATACCCCATTGTGTCAAGGTTTATGAAAGCAATGATGTGCCGTATTGGAGATCTAAAACTTATGTGCACTTCTTCTTCGTCACAGGCACCAGATCCAGGCCGGGCACTCCATAGTCCAACTCCAGGAAGCCAGTATGGAAAACAGGATCCCGGTACTCAAGGCTCCCTTCAATATTCTTCAGCTGGACAAGAGAGCCCACTTTTCCTCACCAGGTCTGCTCTGATTCAGCAACACAAACAGAAAAAAATCTCGAAACCTGATGATCAGTTAACTGTTTTGTTTTGGGGTTTTTTTGCTTTGTTTTGTTTGTTCAGACACTACTGTCACAGTTTCCATTGCCACCGTGCCAAACCAGACTATCAAGACAGAGGTGCCCACCCATGGCTTCTCGGTGACTGTGCCAAACAACTGCAGCGAAACGGAGAGCCACGTGGGCGTCTTTGACCGCCAGCTCACCCACAACGCGGTCCATTTCAGCCCTGGCACCCAGGCTCGTACACCCCCTGACTCCACCTTTCCCGAGAGCTTTAAGGATGGTTCCCAGGAAGTGAGTGCTTCGATTCCCCCCCTCCTCTGTCTAAACCCTGCTAATGCTGT
>VUQG01016231.1:0-11485 GCA_015106755.1 Etia nguti | reverse complement strand
GCCTGTCACCCTTATTGTGATGTTGCATGTTAAGGTATTTTTGGACATGAGAAACAAAGAGTGCAGGAATGAGGAAACTCATTGGGAGGGGAGGTGACCAGATGGGACAGTTGTCAAATAAAATCCAGCAGAAAGGAGGAGCTCCTGTCCTCGTCTCCACTCGTGATTGTTTCTTCCTTTGTTCCTAACCCTCGTGCTGCCCTCTGGCTCTGCACTTCTCTCGGTCTGAGATGGAAGACTGCTGACAAGCTGGCAAACAGACAAAGAGACAACACGGTGCTGCCGCTCATCACCGGTGTACTTTTCTTTAGGCTACACTTTGGATAAATAAAGTCACATGAACAGACCTTCCTAAGCACACACACACACTTATACACACACTCACGCTTGTATACCAGGATGTGGGTCTAACTGTCTCATGACTTGTGGCATGCATTCATAGGATGTTCATCCTTGTGTGTTTTTGTTACTTCACCATTTGTATAACCACCCAGCCACATTGTTTGAGCATCTCATCAGCGAGGTGTTTGGTTACAGATGAAGGTGTTTGGCGTGTGTGTCTTTGGATGGATGTCTGAGAGGATCAGTTTGGGTTTCTGACCTTGGGAAGTGAGGTCATTTTACCTGCTGATGGGATTTCAGGATATAATTGGGAGTTTAATCATTTGGTTGTGTTAGTTAAACTTGGAGTGTATTAAGGTGAGAAGTCCGTTAGAGGAAGTACCTGTATGTGTGTGGTTTGCTTTTGGGCTGATTGCATAGATGTATATGTGCATATATCAAAGTGTGCTGTATAACCCTTATATAGTCCTGTGATAGGGGTAATAAGACTTATAAGGTGAGGAACAAAGGCAAAAGTTATGTATGCCATGACTTTACAATATCAAAGGAGAATAAAGCTGCCAGAAATCAAGGTTGCAAATCATATAGTTTTAGTATGTTTACATCAAAACAGCATAAAAAATGTAACAAACAACACTAGTGTTTTGTTTGTCCCTGTCTGCATGTGTGTGGCTGTTATTGATTGAAACAGTCACATACTCTGTGGATATGCATGGAAGCTCCTGACGCTGCATCAGTTCTCCTTAGAAGTACTTGGGAGAATCTTTTTTTGTTATTAAGTCGTGTTCATCGATTTATTAAGTGGAGTTTTATCATACGACTTCCATTGCTAGTAATACTAACTGGTTACATTTCAAAAACTATAAACTGTAAGACATTATATTGAATGATTTGGATTCAAAGTAACACCTGGTATTTCTTTAGTGTGTGTGTGTGTGTGTGTGTGTGTGTGTGTGTGTGTGTGTGTGTGTGTGTGTGTGTGATTTTTAAAATTAATTATTAATTAATGTGCCAAATTAGGTTTTATGGATATAAAATGTTGTATAAAATGTTTCTGCTCCAAACAGGCTTTTTCCTTAACATCTGAAATATAGTTGATGACCATTAAGGACCAAAATGTCTTCATTTGTGGAATACACCAAATGAATGACACAGACTATATTTATTTGTACACTGCTTAACAAATTTCTTCAACACTGGACTTACCTGAGAAGTCAGAAATAAACCAGGCATAACATTCAACCACCAAAAGTATTTATTTTTCTGTTCAAGAAATGCAAGTAAATAATGAAATTTAACATGTTAAAAAAAAAAACGATTTACTTTACTATTGTTTCTGCTCTTTTTTAAAACAGTAAATTATATATATAAACAAGAAAACACACACTTGTGTGATCTAATAAATTTGGTAAGCACTGTGTGTGTGCTTTCCCCTTGAGACTTTTCTATATGGTATTTTTAAACCTTCTGTCTTGATTGTGTGTTGTGTTAACACAGTTAGAGCGTGTTTACAAAGCAAATAACCAGGACAAAGGAAAGTAAAAGGAGCATGTAATTACTAAAGCCCACCAAAAGAGGTCAGCAAAAGACACTGAAAGCATCTGAGGCCTGACTATGAGGTACCTGCTGCAAAAAGGCCTTCCTGAAAGTTAAATGTCATCGCATTGGCTTCATGATTAAGAAGCTGTTTCTACTTTAAACAAACTTTTAAGTTTAAAGTTGTACATTAGTCTGCTCCGGTCCTCAACTTTCTTCCTCTCTCCTCCCCACACAGATCTTCATCTCTGTCAACTGTCTGAGCACAGACTTCTCCTCTCAGAAAGGGGTGAAGGGTCTTCCCCTGAATCTGCAGATCGACACGTACAGCTACAACAACCGCAGCAACAAGCCCATCCACCGTGCCTACTGCCAGATCAAAGTCTTCTGTGACAAGGGCGCCGAGAGGAAGATCCGAGATGAGGAGAGGAAACAGTCCCGCAGGAAAGGGAAAGTTGTTGAACTCAACTCTGGACTGGCTTGTAAGTTGCTTTTAAGTTTTAGGATAATCAGCTACAATATATCATTCCTAAAATTACCAGTGGCTTCCACAGTAGGATCAATTTTCCCTTCAAGTCACGTGTATTTGTTCAAATTATTTCTTGTATGTAGATGAAAACAACCCCTTACTGTGTTTACCCCCTGAAGCTGTAGTTCCTCTGAGCTCTGCAGCATGTTTCGACTTGCTTCAGCTCAATATTTTTATTTTTAAGACCTACGCTACAACTTCACATTTTAATAAGCTCTTATACTGGAAACCAGAATAGAGCAAAGACAAGAGTAAATGTGGTTCTCATGTGTCCAGGAGGTGTTCCTCTGTGTTTACTGGATAACTTTCAGCAAGCATGTATTCAATCAAACCTTGTTTAACTCATGTCCGTGTTGTCTTTGACTTCATCCTACTGCATGAATATTAAATTGCTTCCTGCTGTCCTCCCCCTCAAAGTTGCAGATGTGAAAGTACCCATGCTCCAGAAACGTAACGATGTGACCATCTTTAAGATGATGACTGATCTCGAGACCCAGCCTGTCCTCTTCATTCCAGACATTCACTTCTCCACCTTCCAGCGTCACGTGAGTGCCGATAAAAGCCGCAAACGTCTAACACCACCTACTTTTTTTTCTTTTCTTTTTTTTTAGGCCACCACTGAAAAATGTATGTTTCTCCGCCATTCCCAAAGCACGAACGTGTCTGTTGCAACATTCGTAGCATCTTAGGTGGTCCATAAACAGTTTGTTTTTCAGCTTCCGCCCACTCGGCTGCCAGCTGGGTCGAGGTGACCTGCCTGCTTGCTAGTTGGCAAGAACAGAGAGTTCTGGTTTTGAGCTTTGATACAAGTCCTACATACTGATGGCTAGGTTTCAAACTGGTTACTCACACGATGATTCATTTATCAGTGACTCAAAACAAACCGGCTTACAACCACCTTGATTTATGCGTTCATATGCTCAGAGCAAAAAATAGACTTGGTGCACAGGGAGAGAGGAGTGCAGTTTTCCTGTCGGTTCGTGGAAACATGTTGCAGATGATGAGGAGAGATCTAGAAGTTTACATGAAGTCTGCATGTAGGTTATCTGGCTTTTTTTTTTAATGAGTTTTAAACCGAAAGAGCGCCTCTTCTTTAGAACTGGACTCTGAGCTCTGCCACAGTGAACACGTCACATGGCACTTACAAGATGAGCATGTCACACGGAGAAGCATGCACACCTGACGTGCTCACATGAGTTTACCCGGCAAGGGATACTGTTTTTGAGAAATTCCACTAGGTGTGAGCTTTGACTGCCCCCTGTTGGTAAAATGATGCAAGTAGCCCCCCCCCCCCCTTTCTCTCGTGCATGTGAAGTTTAAATTAATACCAGGAATGCAGAGGAAGAGACAGGAGGTTGGTTATTTTTGGAGATGCCAATGACATTGAACCTGACTGAACTCTCTGCAGGCTTGCTATCAGTTTTTGATAACCGGGTTTGCTGATTTTCCTCTCAGAATAGAAAATCTATTCACAGCAATGCCTGTAATCAATACAGTCAAAGGGCGAAAGGCTAGAAAAACAACAGCCTTCCAGGAATTACAAAAAAAAAGAGTTGGATCATTTTAAATCAGAGGATCTGCTTCTTTAATTTGTCATATATGATAAAAAATTTTTTTAAAAAACCTCTAATATTTATTAAAAGCCTGCAATCTGAAGGCGTTAATTTGATGTGTTTGAGACTAAATGGACAAATTCTACTTTATTCTCACATTTTGCAGTCAAATTTATTCAGTCGGCTGATAGATAAATAATGAAAGTTATCGATATTTGGTATTTCACGCGCACACTAACAAGATAACAAGGGGTGTAGTCAAATAATCTTGGGTGAGCCACAAGAAACCAGTGAGTTCTGTCAATCCGCCTGACCTGCACTTCACTGTCCACAGCTGTACAGGCTGGTTTAGGTTGACCAGTTCCAGTTCTCGGTAATAAAGGAAGAATAAATGGGGCAACACAGGAAACTATTCAGACTAGGCTGTTGACTTTACCTTTGGCCTAGTTGACTGATTTAGCCGCTACCATGAAGAGTTACGTGGAAAGTTACAACTGCAGCCTGTGGAATGCAGGAAATTGGTTAAAAACATGTTTGGATATATTTTGACTTCACAAATCATCATAAATATTTGATAACAGTTAAGTATAATGCAAATGAATGTACTGTGAGAAGCTGTGTATAGTTTGTAACCTTTATGTTGCATTTGAGTGAATTTCTTTTTTTTCTCTCTCTCTCTCTCTCTCTCTCTCTCTCTTTTGCAGCCCTTCTCCGCAGAAGATGGAGAAGACAGGTGAGTTCACTTAAACCCCCCCCCCCTAATTTCACATTTGCTTCATGGTAGCTTTGAACTGCCGTGACCTTTGACTCTTCCCAGTAAAATGCATACAGGGTTGCTGTTTCTAGGAAATGTACGTGAGCTTTTTTATCGAGTCTGTGCTCGTGCTTTATGGACTGTCAGCCGGTTGTTGAGACCATTTAAGCAGCGGTTTGTGTGCGTGTGTGTTTCAACTGCAGCTCGGGCATGAAGAGATTACCCTTCAGCGACGACGAGTTCAGTTCACCCCCAAACAAGCTGGCAAGAGTGGAGGAACCAAAGAAAGGTACTACGTGTGTTTGCTGCTGTAGTGCAATGTCCACACTGCTCATGTTCTAATCAGCAGCCTTTGAGTGATGCTCCCCTGTGTGACTGCTTGTGCACATGCATGTCCATGTGTGTTTGCTGTGGTCAGCGCCTGTAGCTCCACACATACGTACACACACACTCTCTCCCTCTCTCGCTCTCTCTCTCTGGGCCATGTGATAATTCCAGGTCTTTCAACATATACACGTGCCCCAGCCCTCCACTGACCCAACTAAATACCACAGATCACTGCGTGCATGCAGACATACATGCAAACAAGCATTTGCCCTTCATCGCATATCCCATTCATAGACTTAACAATGTGCATTTTTAATACATTACAAATCTGTAAATGCACGTTTTGAAATATGTTGTAGCTTAGGGAGGAATGTTTTAAACATTCAGGCTTTAAATGCCTGTTTCAAAGTGCTTCTGCACAAACGCACCTCTCGTACCTTCACAAAGCCACGCTTGACCTTGTGAAAATACATTCTTGCGGAAGGCTGTTAACCACAGAGAGGGGAGGAAGGAGTCGCCGATTGCATGTGTTTTCAAAATAATTTCATCAATAACTGGACACTTTTTTTTTTCTCTTCTGTGGTCTTTAAACACGCTGCTTCATTTCAAGGGGACACGAGGCAGAAAAGTTTAAGTAACTACTTTTAGAAGGTGCTGTAACACTGCAGTTGGTACAAGCCCTACTGTACTGGCTTACTGTTGTGGCAAGGTTTATAAGCTTTCCACAGCAGTCATGTTTTTCCTTGTTGTAAAACTGGAAGCTTTGGAAACTTGTTGACATCTCAGTGACGTAGAGAGTAGTCAGTCAGCTCCTGTGCACGCTCCTTAAATTGAAATCTGTCATTATGTTTGGCTGCTCCAGACCACAATGTGTAGATCTGGCTTGCCAAATATCATCATGAAAGCATCTCTCGGTTTCCCCTGTCTTGTTTGTTTTTAGTCCACATAACAAAGTAGATAAAATTAGCTACATACTCACATTACAGCAGCAGACTGTATTAATTTTTAATTGTATTAAAAAATCTGTCGGAGCCTGATCTAGTGTAGTATCAGTGAACCTTCGAGGGGTCCTCTGTCTGAGATCTGTGCATGTTCTTCTGCAGTCTAGCAGAGAGATGGCTAGCAGTGTTATATATAGTATACCTGCAAATGTATTAATGGCTCAAGGCATATGTGTACATATGTGCTTGAGCTTCACCACTCTGAAAGTCATTTGGAGATGTGGTAAAACCCCAAATCCTCAAACCCACACAATTGTACCAAAGCATCAGTTAAGCTGTCTGGTATGACGCAGATAAACCCTTTTATGACTGCCGCTGACATTTGTCTGAGTTGGAATTTGTGTTTGTGTTCAGTCCATGAGTGTGCATGCTTTTCTTTGACGCCTGCTTGCCTCCTCTCTCTTTTTTCACCACACAGTCCTGCTGTACGTGCGCAAGGAAACAGACGAGGTGTTTGATGCCCTCATGCTGAAGAATCCCACGCTGAAAGGCCTGGTGGAAGCTGTAAGTTGTCCTCAGTTCACTGCACTAGCTATGGATTGTACTAAAGAACAATTTCTTGCATCATCTAAGCTTTGATGGGCCACTAACACAGGAATCATGCAAAGTAGTGATTGGGGAGATAAAAGAAAAATGTGTTTTCAGGATTGCACAGGGGACAAAATGTGCTAATGGAGGGGAGGGTTAGGGGAAAAGATTTAGAAAAGACATGGAAAGTGGAAATCTCCTGGGAAAAAAAGTGGAATGGGTACTTTACGGGTCATCGAATTTAAAAAGAAGAAAAAGAGTGCGAAGGTTATGGATATTAGTTATGGAGTGGTTATGTGGAGTGGGTGAGATAACAGGTGATCAAGGTGTTTTTGAAAGATTAGATTCAAAACTGATTTTCTTAACAGTCCTAAAGCTTCTGTATTTCTCTTAACACAAATTTGTGTTTGTTTTTTTGTTTGTTTTTTCCAACCAGATTTCAGAGAAGTATGAACTGCCTTACGACAAGGTTGGAAAGGTCTACAAGAAGTGCAAGAAAGGGTGAGTGTATACATGTTTATCACATTCACCCACCATGTCTGAAACTTCGTGAAGGAGCAAATCTGATATCCATGAAAATATTAATACAAAATTCATACTTACATACTTACATACTTCTATATTTCTTGGTGCTTTACTGAACTGTTTCACCTGCAGATGAAATAGAATATCATTTAGTTATAACCAATCATATTTTTCCATTGTATTTCTAGACTAATGATTGGCTCTTCCCTCTTACATCAGATTATTTTATATATATTATATTATATATATACATATAATAAAATCACAATGGGTTCTCCTCACACATGAAGTAACGGTAAATTTGGGGATTTATTGACCAATCAGCTATTAACACATGCAGATGAGGTAATCATGACCTGGGAGGAAAGACCCACATGCCGTACAAGGATTACACTTATGTAAGGGGAGAAAGTGTTTATGCTAAGCTAAGCAGCTGGTGGCTCTGACATGGTTAGTCCTGCACTCTGCCCAAACTTAATGCTTTTTAATATGCTCCTTTCCAGCTCCATATCTTTATTCTTGAACTCTATTAGAGTAGCTTTGCATGAGTCACAGTTCAAAATAAGTGTATTTATTGTATACTGAGCCATTATCTGACGTAAAAAAATACGTATTTTAACCTCCCTTATAAAACAGCTGTTTTCTCTTTGAAAGAAAGTAGGTGGGAGGGGTTACTGAGCCTAAATGACCATATTAAGTATTTCCCCTGTCACTGATGTCATACAGAGCTAAGAGTAGAAAAAGCCGTCTGAAATTATTTGTTTGGATGTCTTGATGCATTCTCAATCATCCAGGAAAGTAAATCTCCAAAAGTTGATTCTGTTCATCTGGACGTAGCGTTTTGTGGGAGAAGCGTTTCGTCACTCATCCAAGTGACTTCTTCAGTCTCAGCTGACTGCAGGTTTCCCCAATCTTATAAACAGTACATTTGCATAATGACTGAAACCAGCCCACTGAAGGAACAATAGGCTGGGAGGTCAGTTCCTTAATCTTAATTATGCAAATTCTCATGACCATTGATCAACAACCACTGACCAAAACCCACTGATCAAAGACCACTGATCAATGGCCATGAGTACCATTCACAGAGAGTTGGGGAATAGCCATTCCCCAATAATCTGTGGGTTTTGGTCAGTGGTTGTTGATCAATGGTCATGAGAATTGAAGAAGATTCTCATGGAAGAAGATTGGAGACTGAAGAAGTCACTTGGATGAGTGACGAAACGCTTCTCCCACAAAACGCTACGTCCAGATGAACAGAATCAACTTTTGGATATTTGTTTGGATCATACTGAAGCCTGAGCTTTTGGCTTATATGGATTAGTTGTGGATACACTGATTTATTTAAAACTTTGCCTATGATTAATATGAACATGTACCACTACAAAATTACATTTATGACACAGTAATTAATAATAATTAAAAACATTATCAAATGTTTCGCTTCAACATGCTTTTTTCTCTATTGACAGCATTCTAGTCAACATGGATGACAACATCATCAAACACTACTCCAACGAAGACACCTTCCAGATCTCCATGGAGGAGTTGGGCGGCTTATATAAACTCACCCTCACTGAAATCTGAGTGGAGATGTCATAGATTACCCTGAAAAGAGGGGCGGAGGACAAATGGAGCCGTCAAGTTTACACTTCTGGCTATGCAGTGATTATGGACCTGTCATTCATGTTGTCTACGTGTTGTATTAGCGGCCAACAGATGTTTTTTTGTTTGTTTATTTCCTTTTTTTTTTAAAGCCATAGCTCTTAATGGTTACTGGTTAGAGATGTAAGTTATACATTTTGATCATTATAAAGCTGTTTGTTTGTGCATAAGAATTAACAAGTGAGGACATGTTTGACACTGACATGACACTTTTGCATTTAGTGAGAATATGAGCTGCACCTCAAATGTCAGTGCCTGCTTTTGTATATTTTGCTCAGGCTTGCAGAGCAGTTGAAGCGCTGCTATACCTCATGCTATACAAAGCAGCAGAGTTCATTCATTCATCAGAAGAAAGAGATTATCTTTCCCATCCTAAAGCCACAGTGCTGATGATCTGCAAAGTTTAGCACACAGAAATTCATAGTAAAATCCCCTTAAATTGTTGATGAAGCTCCAGAGGTTCAGTGTATTAATACTAAACAAAACGTGGCAGTATTTAGTGTGTAAAACGATCATATGATTTGGTAGAATATTGTAAATGTATTTTTTCTAGCCTAGAATTTTTTTTTTTTTGGGTGCCATTAAAAAATGCTTTTACTCAGATCAATTTAAATAATGGTCTCCTTGTAAGTATTAAATGGTCACTAAATATGTTGTTAATATTGCTAAAACAGAACTACCCTTTTCCTGTAAAGTAGATTCACAAATGCTGTAAAAATAGGTCAATTAATATCTAGCACAGTCTGTAATGGCTGTCCTGGAAGTGCAATATGATGATTAGATTGAGTCACATTCAGAAAACAAATCTCATCAATTGCCATAACATACAGTATAGAAATCATGTTTTTTTTTATTTGTACATAGCAAAAAGAAAAAAAGAGATCTAAATGATCTCTCTTTTGTATCTCAGTACTTATTGTGTATATATTTATTAAGAGAATGGATGTGGGTCATTGTTTTTTAACCATATATAGATTTCTATTTCATCATAATATAATGTTGTTGTTTTTTTCTTTTTATATGAAGTTATTCAAAAATTACATGTCCTGGGACACAAAGTTAACATGTTTTTGTTGTTTGTTAAGGATTTAATCCACAAAGTTCCCTAATAAAAGCTCTGCTGTAGCTGCTGTTTTGGTTGTGTGAGACTTTTTTCTTTCTGTTTCTTCTAATGAGATGTGTTTTATTAAATATCAGATATGATGGTGTTTGAACTGTTGGGGTGTGGCAGAGATTAACCGTCAGTCCACAGGAGCAGATGTCTGGGCATCAACTCCAACCCTGCAGACAGGAAGTGGGCATGACAGGATAGCCTGGTGCAGAGAAGCTTCTCTGTCGGAAACCTGGCCGCAAATTTCCACATACAGTAGCCGGCATGCTTTGATTGTGCCAGTTTCTGAAATTTGATACAGACATTAATGCTACAATTAACATTTAAATTACTCAATTTTTTTAATGTAGGAAAACACAGTAGCAACACTTATAAAGTTAAATAAATAAAGTTTACTACCCAGAGCGGTGTACTAGAAAGCAATTATAATGACTTAGTGAGCTATATCAAACCTGATCGGGTGCAGGGTATCCTTTGTGTTTCGGTTTAAAATCATTTGGAAACATCACATTTCACTGATTCATTTTCACTGATTCCTTTATTTCAAGCATGTTTTAAGTATAAGTGAGAATATTTTTTATATGTGAAACTTGTTAAGTTGTAAATTACTAAAACCACTGAATTAAGCACCAAGTGTTCATCACATTGTCATAGAAATGTGCATGTATTAACCTGGGGGTTTAGAAAGTGTATAAATGCTTTTATACTTGTTCCACACGTCTATACTTGCATCTCCAAGAACACACACCAAGAATACCTGGTCAATAAAAATCAATAATAAAAATCAATAAAAGTAAAATTAACATAACTTTGATCTTTACCTTACAATGTAAACCACCTTGATGCGACTGTTGTTGTGATTTGGTGCTATATACATAAAACTGAAAATTTGATTGAATCTGCTGAAAAATTAAACCCATTTCCTCATATTAGGCTGTGGGGCAGTCATCTTTAATCTTTACATTGACCCAGATTAAAGTTTCAGACCTTTAATGTGCAGCCACCAATGTGCAGTACCATTAAAAAATAAAACTGTTAACTTGAATGAAATGTTTATTTTACTGCTCTATTAGATTAGATTAGATTAGATTAGATTAGATTAGATTAGATTAGATAAAACTTTATTAATCCCTCGGGTTGGTTACCTCCGGGAAATTCAGTTTCCAGTAGCACAGCACCGACAGAAGTTGCATGTTACAGATACAGTAAGGGGAATGAGAGTAAGGATAGGATATAAGCATAAATACACCATATATACACATATACACATATATAAATACAGAATATACATTATGGATAAATAGGATTGCACATTTGAGTGAGTATATTGCACAGTGATTATTGCACAGTCGAATATAAGAAAAAACAAATATTGCAAATATTGCACAGTGTAAAAAAAGCACTACAGCTCAGTTGTTCCCACCCTCCTATGTCCCCCTGTTTCCCCTCCCTCTCCCCTCCAGTGAGGAGTTAAACAGTCTGATGGCGTGCGGGACAAAGGAGTTTTTAAGTCTGTTGGTTCTTGACTTTGGGAGAAGCAACCTGTCGCTGAATAGGCTCCTCTGATTGTTTACAACCGTGTGCAGAGGATGCCCAGCATTGTTCATAATGTCC
>VUQG01016228.1:18442-31262 GCA_015106755.1 Etia nguti | reverse complement strand
ACTGGTGCAACGCCCAGTTTTCACACTATCACAACTTACGTGGCACACTAAAGATGCATCGAGTGCAAAGTTCTTGGCATGTACCGATTTTTAAAATGCAATTCTGCCAATTCTGATGTTATATTTTTTTGGGTTATTTACTCTGCTAACATTATAAAAAATACACAGACAGTCACGTAGGTGGTACATGTCTCCAGCTGATTCAAAATGCTGCTGCATGTTCTTGTGAAGTTCTTGTTTTTGTTTTTTATCTTTAAATGGTCTTGCCCCAGTCTTTTTCTCTGAGCTGTTTTACTGCTACACTCCTGTCCGAGCTGCTAAGTCATCTGAAAAGTTGTTCTTGCATATACAGAAATCTAAAGAAAGCTCAGAGGGGACGTAGCATTCTCTATTGTTGCCCTTAGATTATGGAATAAATTGCCTAGTACGTTAGACAGTCACCTACTTCGTCCATTTTTAAAATTCATCTTAACGTGCTTTTATACTTTTTGGCCTTTGACCCAGCATGTGACCATGATCCTACTTGTTTTTAATTATAGTTGTTTTGTTTTTTTAAATAGTTGTTTTCATTGTGTAAATTATTTTGTTGTGTACAGTGTTTATCCCTATCTGCTGTGGCCATTTTTCCAGTGCTTTATAAATAAAGTTGACATGGTAATCCTCCTTTCTGACTCAATAAATGACCATAATTTGCAAAATGGACTTAAAATGGATTTTTAATGCAACTGGAAGTCTTGGCAAACGTAAGACTTTGCACCGTGCTGTGCATTAAGAAGAATGCTGGTTCCCCAATTTTCTATAGTCTGTGGCTTTTCATTACAATATAAAATGTAGTCATTCAAATTTATCTGACTAGATGAACGATAAGGAGAAAAACAAATGCATGGCTCCCAACAAACAGCAAGTCACTGTGATTGTTTATTTTTTGGATACCTCCTGAGGTGTGGACGCTTGTTTTCGCCATTGAAAAAACCACTGCCATTTCAAAATTTCATCTTGAGTATCTCAAAATTTTGACTTAGTGACTGTGTATCTCAAACTGAAATATCTAAGTTCAAATTTTGAGATATAACTTTGAAATTTAGACTTACGGATGGTAATTGTTATTGTTATTATTATTATTATTATTATTATTATTATTATTATTATTATATTTATTTTATATTATTTTATTTTATTTTATGTTATTATTATATATGCAAGTTTCCATAGATGGGACACAGCAGTCAGTTACAGCAGTCAGTTCTACTTTGTTATTCTATCTATTACAATCATATCACTCTACTCTACGATCACTCTACTACATGATATACTGTTCAAAATAATATATATATATATATATATATATATATATAAAATATATATTGCAGCCTCTGTTTTAGCTCCCTTGCCCTTCCATTGAATCCAGTTTTCTTCTGATTGGCTGCCAGCAGGTGGGTGGAGCTTCTGTGGGCACAGCCAGAGCTGTTTGCCTTAAATGACCATATTTGGGATATCTACTCACATCTTACAGATATCCAGGAGCTGAAATCTGAGCTTTTTATTCACAGGGACTACTTGCAAATACTCCAACAATCTTATTTTACGCTTTTCCTATGTTATATATTAGAGTCCACCACTGTAACACTATATACAGTATATGAATGTTGTATAGAGTTAGTCAAGAAAGGGCTTAAAACAACCAAAATAAGAGGTTTACAGCAACATGTATAGCATTCAGAGTTCACATACACAACTAATAGGTGATTACTGCTACGACTGCAGTTCAGACTATCTACATTTCTAGAGAAAGCCTGCGTGAAACTTGCCTTAAACTGTCTTCCGTGCATTCTCACTTATTTGTTTAAAATTATGGAGCTGAGAAAAGAAAAATGCAAAACTATCCCATATTTCTTTTAGAGTTTTATTGGACAATATTTGTGGGGCAGTGTTTTTTTGTGGGAGCCAGTGGTGGGGCATGGAGGACCAGAGGAAAAATATTCTTTGTTGTGGGTGGATTGCTGACTCTGCTGCTGTTGAGAGCCTGTCATTATAGTTATGTTTTGTTGGCACTTGGCAGCTGTTCAGTTTTTGCTGTCTTTTCTTATATTTGTCTATAAAACACTAGATTATCTGGTGCAGAAACAGTCAGCATGTACTGTTGCTTTTAACAAAGGATTGGAGCGCGTCAGTCAAAAATAATGATGCTTTGTTTCCAGCTCCTCGAGAATATGGAAGAGAGTATGGTATTAATTTAGTGTCGAGTCTTAGTTTTATAAATTCAGTATGCAGATCAGCAACATGAGAAATGAAAAAGTATGGTTTAATCTATACATGGGTAAAATACAAGGAAAGGGACAAAGGAAAACTAATCAGTCCCCTAAAATTTCCCAAAACCCTGCAGCGAATGTCATGTGCATGTGTGCACCAAAGGAGCTACACACCAACAAGTTATTAAATAGAATAATAATACTGATATATACTTTGTGATAAATAACAGAGAAAGCATCAGCTGTCTCTTCATTAAGATTCTAAACTTTCAAAATAAGAGCATAGAACTTGTCCAGTAGTAAATAGATCAATGAAAATGAAGATAAAAACATACACTTCTCGATGGCTAAAAACTTTGGCCGAGCTTTCCCTCATTCAGTGCTGCAGGTCTGTTCTGTGACGATATTAAATGTTTAGCTGCACAACTAAACACAGTTTTTGGTGCATTCGTATCCATAAATATGACAGTGTATTTGTTAATCACTTCAGTCTGTGAATGCTCACGTTTTATCCATTCATTTTATTAAGGGCTGACTGTGCACCAGACTGACACAGGAAAATTAACATTTTCTAATGGAAAGTTCTTGGTTTTTAGAACAAAAACCCAGACCTCAACTTGCTTTGTATTGTAAAGACCCTATAATATTAGCGAGAAAACCCCAACAATCACACGTCCTCCTATGAGCAAGCGCTTGGCGAAAGTGGGAAGGAAAAACTCCCTTTTAACAGGAAGAAACCTCTAGCAGAACCAGGCTCAGGAAGGGGTGGTCATCTCTGGGGTTGACAGGAAGGAAACAGGACATTGTGGAAGAGAGCCAGAGATGAATAATAATGAATTAACTATTTACTAAGACTTACTTTAAAGCAGTCTGACATGTCTACCAAAACTCATGTATTTTAACAAATTTCAGCACTATGCAAGTTGTCTTTCTTTTCTGCCCTTCGCCAACTTTTTCTCAGTCTGGCCCTCTGTGGGGAAAAAAAAAAATCTGCCTACCCCTGCTCTAATCAGTGTTTCGCTCAGATTTGGGCTGTATTTGTGGTGGAAGCATTGTTGTGGGGGGCACTGTACCATTCAGTTATCTTAATAAGTATCTACTCTGGAATTGTGACAATTAAATACCAGAGCACTGTAATCAGCTCCCACACTATTAAGTTTCTCATGCCAGGGATGAACTCTGTAGTCCTTGTTTATCTCTACAGTCATTAACCAGTTTTCCACCTGCTGCAGGTTCTGGTTAGAGAGTTGGCCAAAATCATGAAATATATTTTTCTTTATCAAATAACAAAGAAATGTGTGGACTTCTATTAAGTAATGTAAACTGCTGCTTTAAAACACACTGCTTTAATTGTATGTGGACAAATTGCACTTTCCTCCTCAGAGGTGAGTTTTGAGCCAGGTCTCAATCAGCTGAATGATAGAAAAGTGACCGCACAGCAGTTAATGAAACACAAGACATGAGGGGCTACAGTTAGCTGGTAAGTGGGGAATAAACTTCCAAAATATGAGCATGGAGATCGTCCACTGGTATATAAGATGCGGAAGGTGCCGTTTATTTGGATTAAAAAAAACAATGAAGAGACATACCAGCTAAGAAAAGTTTTGTTACCCCACAGCTGTAAAAAGGCTGATGGAGTATTGTCGTCACAGGCAGGCGGTGTGGATGTTTGTGAATGCGATAACTTGAGAACAAGGCGGCGTAAGATTTTCAAATCCATAGGTGTGTCTAGCGGGAGGCTGACGAATAGCACTAGTGGTTGCCAGTATTTTTACACATAGTCATCTTTATCATCTTTAGCTGTTAAAACTCAAATCATAAACTAAATTGACCAAAGAGTGATTTTAGATGAGTATATACATGTGTGCTGGACTCCAACTCATGTGTAGGGATCTCGAGGTGTGGTGAGTTCCCAAAGAGTCTTTGAAAGGCTGGAAACACTCAAACTGCCTTTCTCTTGTCTCTCTCTGCTAGACGACCTTTATTGAGACTCCTCTGTCCTGTGTGACCCCCCTGACACAGAGAGGTATGACCACACATGCGCGGGTGCGCGCACACACACACACACACACACACACACACACACCTATAATGATGCAAATAGTAATAAAGTTCATCTTTATACCACCTTTCAAAACAAAGTGTTTTAGAAGACAAAACAGGAAAATAAACACTTAAGAGGCGATAAAAAAGGAAATGGTAGGCATGTGTAGGAATAAAATTAAAAATGTAAAACAAGTGAATTAAAAGCAAAGATAACATAATTAAAAGAAAAAAGATAATAAACCTATTATGAAAGGATATAGAAATGTTAAAAATATGTCTTTAAGAGGGATTTAAATGGCAATAGTGATGTCATTAGGGAGATTGCTCCAAAGAATGGGTGCCCTGACAGAAAAGAACCAATCAAATTTGCTCCTCAGTGAGATTGTCATCAGAATTTAACCAGGTCTCTGTTAGCGGGAAAACGTCTGTTTTGTTGATGATAAAATCAAGGATAATAAGAGGAGAGAGGTCTCAAGCAAACCAAAACTGATGGTGTGGCAAGAATTATGAGGTAAATTTAAAATGAATGGCTGTGGTAAGGTTCGATGGGGTTCTGTAGGAATATTACTTGACTTCTGGGATTATTCTATGTTATTTACTCCTATACTTTGATGTCGAACTAATAATAAAGATAACTGGAGTTGAGTCAGGGCTGAGAAGGTAGATCCTGTCAGCAGTTTGATCCCTGCACTGAGCAACGCTACCTTTTTGGACTGTCTGTGCCATGTCTATGAAGCTGGACAGTAGTGAGTATTTCTTCTTTGGTTCATCAGAGAGTCTTCAGCAACATACATCACCACCAGGATGCAGAGTGTGTGCTCAGAGTACTGTGTTTGTTTCCATAAAGCTCAGCAAATGTCAGCCCTAATAAAACACCAGGGTGCAACACCAATGTGCATCTCCACCCACACAGAAAAGGAGTAGCTGTAAATACTCTCCAGGTCCCTTCTCTTTTAAGTTCTCCTCCTGTACTTTAGGAGTTCGAGTATACAAAGTAAAGTAATGAGAGTCCCTCCTCTGTTTGCCAAAACTTAGCTTTACAAATCAGTAATACAGTTATTTACTGTAAAGACACTTTTATTTTGCAAACAAACCACTTCAACAGTAATCCACCATGACTTTAGCTTCTTTCTTTTTGGTCCCTAGTTTTGTATATTACATTTTCCCTCGTGTTCAGTCCTTTTGTGTCAAGTCTATGTGATGTTCCACTTGTTTATTTCCTGTTTTATTTTGCCATTTAGTTTACTTCCTTTGTCTGATTTTTCTGTGATTAGTTTTAGCTGTGTTCCCCTCTTGTTTCCTCTTCCCTCATCACCTTGTGTAATTGTTGTCATCGTCTCCACTGGCCCTTTTTCGAGTTGTCCCACTTAGCTGTGCTGTTCCTAGTGTTTTTCCCAGTGCTTCCTAGTGCCTCTTTTTTGTTTCTGGACTGTCAGTTGTTCATTTTAAGCAATAGACACTTAACTTTATGTTCAACCTCTGCCTGCCACTGCATTTGGGTCCTCTATCTTCCATCACATCTCTCACAGCTGAATCTGATAGTGTTGACCCATAAATTAGCACTTCAGTAGCTTTGCATGAGTCACTGTTTAGAATAATTCTTCTGTAATAATAATATTGGCTGACAGAAAATGAAGAAAAGCATAATAGTTCCCCTTTAATACAGAGGTGACCTGTGACCTCCATTTCATGCTATTTCTGACTGAACCAATGTCATAGCTGCTGTCACTAATGCTGCTGTTCTCCACATGCATGCACATAGAAGGGTGGGAAGGTCTGAGAACAGAGCCATGCCATGAAATATAAATCACTGCAGGTGGAAATAGCAGTCCTGGTTTGACTAAAGGGGTCCTGGCACAAATAGTGCTGGAACTGTTTCAACATCATGTAAGAAAAAAAGCATGTCACCCACCAGCCTACTGTATTTAATTCAGCCTTTATTTTACAGTGTCAGGCTTATTTAGGCAGCTGCGAGTACACGAGTTCAGTGACCTGGGTGAATGTTTGTTTGATATCAGAGTTTCGTTTTAAACAAATCTGAGTGGATTCCCTGTGACTTAACTTTGTACTCTGACGTAGTGATTAGGAAAACAACAGCCAAGCTATTTTAATCCTTTTTTCGCATAGTTTTGGGTAGTTGCGGGAAGCATAATTATATCTATGATGATTTAAAGCTTTTAGAGTTAAATTAGGAATCACAGCTCACAGACCAAATGTTCCTCTGTGTCAGCTTTATACACGCAGACAGACAGACAGGGTGTAGTTATCACCAAGGCCAGGCTGGAAATAACAGTTTACCCACCAGGAGAGTCCACTGTGGTAACTGAGTAGCTGGTGAGACTTTTGGAAACAGTCACAGTTCTGTTTTTGGCTCATGCCTGTGACCAGTGAAGTCATTAAACTTTTAATTTGCTCTCAACAGCCACCGATTCAGCCGCCTTGCCCTTGGATATTGGAAGCTAAAGATATTTCTGAGGTAAATTAAGAGGTTAATTAAACATATGCTATTTTGAGAGTCAATTAACAGTCATTTTACAAGCAGAAATGCTTAAAATTTAATGGTTGGACATTCTTACATGTGATTGGATACTAAATAACTCTCGGTTGGACGAAACACACAGTTGGACCACCTGGAATTTAGTGCATTTGTCATGCAGTAGTAAACAAAATTAAAAAGATGTGCTCTCTTTCTATCAAAGTAGGAACAGATGCCAAAACAGAGTTGCATACTTTAAATGGCTCCTCGGGCACCAAATCAGCTTGTTAATACACTTATTTGTGATGTTCCAGATTTTGTCGAACAAGTTTGATAGCTTCATCTGTTTGTTCTGGGACAATGTTATCTCCACAAACTACACTCTGGTGTCTCATGCATCCATTGACTTTATAACATTTTTAAGAAGGGATGTAGTCACAGAGTCTGAAGCTAATGCAGTCCCTTGAACCTGCATTCTATTTAATGGCCAGTGGGGGGCGACTCCTATGTTTGCAGAGACAAAAAGGTCTGATTGTATAGAAGTTTACAGGGTAAAAAAAAAAGCCTTTATGTTCCTCACTCTGAGACCCCCGTAAATAATTTCCTCACGAGTTATGGGCTCCGTCACTAGTTTTAGGTCATATAAATGAAGTGGTTCCAGGGTGTTAGTGGTTTACACTTTGGCGTAACAAGCGTAAGACCCCTAGTTTGATCCCGGGACTCTTTGGAGTTGGGTCAGGAAATGTATCTGGCAAAATCTGCCAACTCAAACATGCAGAGCTACCTGGTGTGGTGACCCCTTGTGACTAAGGATGATCTAGGGTATGGTCATTGTGTGAACCCACATATATTGCACTAAAATGCTTTAAAAATGTGTCAACACCACAAAGAGGGCTAGCCCCAGTTTTGTGTCCCGAATTAGTAGAGGTAGGAGCGATGAACGGTACTGCTTATTTTCATTTTTGTTCTGTTTTTGAATCTGCTTGAGTAGCTTTGCATGATTCACAGTTTGAAAGTAATTCTTATTTATCTTACACTAGCACCTCTTTTTTTTTAAAAAGATCATCTTCCCTTTTGGAAAACTTCCTTCTGATTGGTTGCACCTTGTAAACAGAAGGTTTGATCAGCAGGTGGGTGTGGTTTCTGTGAATCTGGGATAACCCTATTAAAGGTTATGCCCTCTCACTAACCTTATACACAGCCAAGAGCAGACAAAAGGAGTGTTTAGAGCAGCTTTTGGCTCACGGGGATTACTTGCGAAAGCTCTGACCTCATTAGCTGAAATTTTTGCTATCACTCAAACGCTATATGACAGAATGTTGTCACTTTAACAGACTTGTAAAGACGGCAGTGTCTTACAAAGGCTGCAAGTTACACATATACTTGACTAACTATATCAGCCTGTGTGAGTCTGTGTGAGATAGAAGTAGCACTGAAACAGCAAGTTTAAACCGCTGTATAAAGATGTAAATGTGCGTGTTCGTGTGTGTGTGAGAGACTAACTGGAAAGAGGGATCCTTCTTTTGTCTGGATGAAGCATGAAGTCTCCTGGGAAGCTTTCAAATCCTCTCTGGAATGTGTGTGTGTGTGTGTGTGGCACATTTGAACAAGGAATGCAAATATTTGTGTGTGATTCACTTTTGTGGTGTAGTGTAACTGTTGCCATGGTGACCCTGTCCTCTGGTGATTTCTTTGTTACCTGACAACTTCTTTCTTTCTTTCTTTCTTCAACCTTATTTTATTTCCTTTTTACGCCCTCATTTCTTTTCTTCTTTTTGTTAATTTCCTTGTTTCTTTCTTTCCCTCTCCCCCCCTCTCTTCCCTCTATATCCTTGTTTAATCCTTGTTTAATTGTCCTTGTTCAGTGCCAGCCTACAGCTCAGGTTTCATCAGCTGCTCTTGTTAATAAGTTTATTTCCCGAGCTCTCAGCTCATCCTCTGGTGGCCCTGAACTTGACTGTCTGGCTCTAGTTTTTGTTTGCAGCTGGGAGTGTCTGCATGAGTCTGCATGTGTACACAGTAAAGTTACAGTATTTCGTTGTATTAAACCAGTTGTTTCCTGTAGGCTTATTCGGTTTTCTAACAGCTCTAAAAAAAAAAAAAAAGAACATTGATGATGATGTTGTTTTTCTGTGAAGATCATAATAGAAATGGGGCTGAGTCAAAACCATTTCACATGCAAATAAAGTCAAAACACAGAAGAAAGAACATAGATGGAAATCAGAAATAAGAGCTTTGAGAGCACTCTGATACACTGTAGCAATTAATTCTATCAACTTGATCTTTAAAAAAAAGAGATAATTGGTGCACAGAGTGTAAAGAGGCTATGTTATGATTGTTAGAAATGGTTCTTAAAAATCCACCTGTTCATGTTTTTGCAAGACAGTGTGATGTCAACATCACCTGTATAGGTGCATTATATTGACACAGATATCTGTGTATTACTGATGGGCTATTAATAAACTCAATAGCTGCACAAACTTCTGGGTCTTTACCACATATCAGATATATTGTCAGATTATTTATTTGAAATGTTCCAAAGGGCATGAACAGCAGAAACACCTAGCCAGAGGTCCATTGAAAAGAAATATTTTCTTTGCCGTCTGTCAGAATTTCAGAATATTAAATTTACTCAAATTTACTTACTAAATCAAGCTTCAGAGAAAATAACTTAAAATTGGGAAAATAATTTGGAGTCATCAAGTTGAAATTTTGACTTGCAGATGGCAAATTTTTTCTTTTTCTTTTTTTTTTTTCAGTGGCAGAAACAAGCTTCATTAGCTATTTGTGTAGATTTTCTTTTAGCTAATTATCTTGTTTTTCTTGTGAGTTACCCGGTTTTGTAGCTCTATCGCCCTAACTTAAACTCTTTATAACAGCAGTCCCCAACCTTTTTTGCGCTACGGACCGGTTCATGTCTGACAATATTTTCACGGACCGGCCTTTAAGGCGTCGCGGATAAATACAACAAAATAAAACGAGTACCGGTACCAAAAAAAAGAAAATGTATTCATAACACACGGGAAAAGACCCAGGTAAACCGAGTTAACGATAAAAACAATTTAAAAAATAACGATAAAAACCCTGAAAACCGTAAATTTCACACCCGGGCCTCAACTCTCGCGGCCCGGTACCAAACGACTCACGGAGCGGTACCGGTCTGTGGCCCGGGGGACCGCTGCTTAATAACCCTTGTTGTGTGCAGTTTCATGTAGAAACTATTTTCTTTCTACTACTCAATAGAGGCATTTTTTTTCCTTGACTATCCAGTTACTGAGCATTTATTGCGATATTTTGTGTGTATTGTGCAGGATGGTGATGGAGGAGGGGGGGCAGAGAGACAGAGGGAGGAGAGCTCCAGCGACGGCACAAGCAGAGGAGAGGCGGATTTTCCTGGAGCTCGGTGAGTGAGTTTGAGCCTTCGTTTAACCCCTAAATGTTTCTTCAACCATGTAAACGCTTCCTTAAAAATAAATATATCTTCTTCAATAGATCACACTAGTTGCACTGAGACTGAGGAGAGCTATTTACCAATGCTGTGTTTCTTTTTCGACAGGGGAGCAGAACTTTGATGCCATTTGTCTGTCAACATATCGAACGGCCTGCAAGCTCAGATTTATACAGAAGAGATGCAACTGTGAGTCAGAACTGGCCTCGTTTACAACAGAAATATGCATTATTAAAATAATGATGTGTCAATTTAGGCTGACGTAAAAGGGAAAATTTTTACATTGTGACATTTTTATAATAACATAAGTGCAGAAATATTAGATCAAAATCGTACTTTTTATTGTAAATAGTGAAGCATTGCACATCTTTCAAAACCTATCAAACGATAAGATTCTTAAAGCTAAAAAAGCGTTTAAATACTTTGACTTCCTTCCTCTTCTTCCAGTGCATCTCATTGACATTTACAATGTGATTGAAGCGGTGCGGGACGCTGGTCTAAACGCAGTAGAGCTGAACGCTGGCATCTCTGTGACCAGACTGGAGAACCTCGTGTCCTCTCTGTTCAACCAGCTCAGCAAACGCCTGCCCACCACACACACCATCAACCCGCAGCAGAGCACCGTCTTGCTGGTCGAGTTCTTACTGGCCGCCATCGAGTGGTAATGATTAGGAAGTCGCAACAGTGAGATGTGTCTTTGTCATAGTTTCACAAACGTCATCACACGTGCTTTTGTTTGTGCTGCAGTGAGCCGGACAGCCGTCTGACGGTTCTCTCTGTAAAGGCGATGCTGGCCACTCTGTGTGGAGGGAAGCTGGTGGATAAACTCCGCTGTGAGTACCAGTCAATACATCACAACGGACACAAAATCTCTTGCATTTCCTAGAAAATTATCATAATTATTACCCTCATCTGCAGTAATAGTTTGGTGTGTTTATTGTTAGTGACTGAGGAGCACATGTGTCTTTGCTTAAACCATAAGGAGTATTTATAGCAGTGTGAACGTCATTCAGTGTGCAGGCTATTTCCTGCCATGTGCTACATATGAGTCAGCTCAGTTTCTTTTGTACAGTCCATGACATGAAAACCTAGAAAACAGGGGGGAAAAAAGTCGCTGACATATTAAAACAAGCGAACAAATAAAAATTCAAACTATATAAAAAATAAAAAGCCTGTAAAATAGATACTGAGGGAGAGAGAGGCAGAGCAATATGAGAAAGAAAACTTGAAATAAAAGAATCAGAACACAGATATGATATTGATGGATAAAGGGTACATCTGCTCTGCATAAACCTGATCACTTATTGTGGTTTAATCTGCCAGTTTGTACAGTGGAACTGTGTGTTTGGCCATGGTCACCTATACCATGAAGCTCCTGGTGCACAGCTTCTGTGCTGATGTTAATGCCAGAGGAGGTTTGGAGCTCTGCAGAGTCAGGAGAGCGTTAATCACTTTTATGCACCATACGCCTCGACATTCAGCAACCCCGCCTTGTAATTTTAAGTGGTTTGACACTTTATAGCTGATTTGCTGTGGATCTTAAACATTTTCACTTTGCGAAAATGCCACTTTGATCGTGGAACATCTAGGAGGGATTGCAAACAGGTTTGTTACAACAGTGGCATTCTATTACAGTACCACGCTCAAATTTAATGAGCTCTTTTTTTATACACCTACAGCAGTGGGACTGAAAACACCTGAATTCAAAGATTAAAAGAAGAGGACCAGCAATTTTTTTTGCTATATAGAGTCGATCCCTGCAAATTTTCTTTCTGAATTTTTTGGATCCTTTTAATCTTATTTCCAGCTGCAAACTGTCATTGTAGCAAATGATGTTCACTGTGGGAGGTCGACCTGATTGCTGATTGAAATGATGAATTTTATCTAGGCTTTCTTCAGACTGTGCTGCGCACAGTCATGTTAAAGTGGAACACAATACTTTTTTTTTTTTATAAATTGTAGTTTTTTATATTATGATGAAATCCTAAAACAGGGGTGTGGAAGGTTTCTTAAAATGCAAAAAGTGCATCAGTTTGCGCCAACAAGTATTGCATGATAAGAGTGGTTGTCCAAAACGTTAATTTTATCCAACTTGGAGATCTGGATCAGTGACAAAGGTGTTACCTGTGGTCTGTCACACCACACCAGAGTAAGGTGGTTAATTCATGCAGATGTTCTTCTTTGTAATGTGAGTACACAGACTGCTGATTGCATTTGTTTTTGCTTAGTGGATGGTTCACTAAACTTTCAGAAAACTTTATTAAGTTGTAAAAAGTATATCCTCGATGTGGCCTGAAGCATTTTAGTGTAAGCTTTGGTACATTTTACCTGTAGTTATATTTGTTTTTTACAGGAAATCTTTCATTCTGTTTATATGTTGCATATGCGCCACCTGGTGGACGATAAATATCAGTGCTGCTGTTTGCTCATGCTTATTTACTCGACAGGGTCAGTCAAATTTCCAAAAATGTACCTGCTAACCTAATCAGAATCAGCTGATTTTATTGTTTAAAGAACTGTAGTAAATTTGATAAAGCCATGACAAATTTTACCTTCATACTATGAAAATTGTCCCTGTCACAGACTTGAATTACATGGAGT
>VUQG01016228.1:0-16459 GCA_015106755.1 Etia nguti | reverse complement strand
GGAAAAAGTTTTTTTTTAAAAAAAAAAAAAAAAAAAAAAAATAGGGTAATTTTGTTAGTGCCAATCAGTGTTCTGTATCTGGAAAGTTAATTAGCCACAGATTTGGCTGGTGATTAACATCAGTGCGTGGGAATAGAAAAATATAGAGGCTGACTTCACTGTGCAAAGAACCCTTTATCATCCCTTATGTTTTTATCATGCTTTTTGATATTGTGGACTGTTTGTAAAGTGAGGTCTTGGATGTAAAATGGATTTTATTGTGATAATAACTGATCATATAAAAATACAAACCAGTGTACAGTGTGCTCTCTCTTTATCAATGTCTCACGCTTTTTTTGTTCCCCTCTCTCAGTCTATCATCCCGTCTCGTGCTCTTACTGTCGGAGCAACAGCATGACGGGCTTCCGCTATCGCTGCCTCCGTTGCCGCGGTTACCAGCTCTGCCAGAACTGCTTCTGGCGTGGCAACACCAGCGGCTCGCACAGCAACAAGCATCAGATGAAGGAGCACTCTTCCTGGGTGAGTCACGGAGCGGTTACTCATCCATCACAGCAGGGGGCTCTCGCTGTGCGGAGGTGCATCTGGGCTCATTTGTAGTACAGCTGGGACACTCTTTTACTTCTTTCCATTACCGCACAAAAGCTAATGATTGAATGAAAACAAGTTATAATTCATGTGATGTTTCCTTTCCTTGAGCACTGTAAAAGTAATAATAAGTAATGCCTATAAGTACTTTATGTTTTCCACAGTTGGCTTAAAAACAGTCAGCAAAAATATTTAATTTCAGTGAATAATTTCATTTATTGAGCAACAGTAAAAAAAACAAAAAAAAACAAGAACAGATCATTTGTAAAATAGTTGCAAATGACTGCAAATACAAAATTATTGTATTTAATTATATTTATGTTTCTTTTCCTGTTGAGAAATATTTAAAACAACTGTGAAATGATCAGGACCCACACAGTGTTTGAGTGTCAGTCGTAGCACCTTTATTTTGAAAAACAGTGTTTTCCACTACTTCGGCACTTTGTGTTCAACCGGGAAGCCAGCTTCTCAGCGCCTTCCCACACCACACACACCACTCCTTCCCGACTCCAGACACTGAAAAGGGGGAGAGCTCATTAGTTGCAGTCCTTCTCACCTGTCCCCTCCGACCTCCCGGCACCACTCCATGAGCTTACCGTATCACCCCTCCACTGCAGCAGAGCTAGAGACCACACCCCTGCCACAACAACATAATAACACTAGAGGCTACAACTACATAAGAACACCATTTTAAACCATTAAAATTCACAGTGGTCGTGAATGTAATTGTGGCCTCCATTAGTGCATTCTTCATTGGTATTCTTTGGAGCTTGAATCCATCGTGTATCATTGACGTATCGCAACCGAGACCACTCAGTGTCCTGTCAATTATTTATTAAATATGTAAATTGTTAATAAATGGTACTACGTGAGGAAGTCAGGAGTGCCAGAGAAGTATGTGAGGGTGGTGCAGGACATGGATGAGGACAGCGAGACCGTGGCGAGACCAGAGGGACAGATGGGTTCAGGGTTGGAGTGGACTACATTGGCTATCGACTCTGAGCCCCTTCTTGTTTGCAGGCTATAATGTTTGTAGACAATATTTCGACCTCTAGTGAGAGTAGGGAGCAGGTGGAGAGGTGGAGGTATGCTTTGGAGAGAAGAGGAATGAAATGCGTATGTGTGAATGAGAGCGAGACAGGTGCAAATGTGAACATGCAATTAGTAGAAATAGTGAAGGTAGATGAGTTTAAATACCTGGAGTCAAACATCTAAAGAAATGGACACTGCATAAGAGAGGTGAAGGAAAGAGTGCAGGCAGGCTAGAGACACAAGTGTCAGAGCTGATTTGTGACAGAAGAATAGCAGCAAGAAGGAAAGGAAAGGTTTATAAGATGGTAGTGAGACCTGATCCGATGTATGGTTTGGAGATGGTGGCACTGATAAAGAAGCAGAGCTGAAGATGTTCAGATTTTTGTTTGGAGTGACCGTGATTGAAAATGAGTACATCGGAGGGACAGCTTAGGTTGAGGAGTTTGGAGACATAGAGTGGCGAGGCTTAGATGGTTTGGATATGTGCAGAGGAGGGTTAGTGGATAAAGGAATTTGAATATGGAGCTGCCAGGCTGTAAGTTCAGTGATACAAACAAAAGGATCTATTTAAATGAAAGGGACATTGAGGTACACTTCACCTGCAATACATTTCTCACAATCAAAGATGATGCTTGTACACATGTTCAGGTGTTATAACTGTTCCCCTGTTCCAACTGTACTCGCGCTACCCTCATTCTTGCATAAAACAACCTGAACCAGTCACATAGCCTCCTGGGAAATGTAATTGGTTTTAATTGGTTTCAAAAATAAAAGCACACATTTGAAACACACCTTGATAATTCTGGGCAAAGGGTCAGTAGCTCAATGCAGGTGTACAAATACCCAAATATTTATAGCGGCATACTCAAGAATGATGTATTTATTTGAATTGAAGCTGATAATTTTAATAAAAGTTGCTCTAGCCTGAAGGAATAAATGTTTTTAATGAAGAAATTATGTATTAATAGAAGGAGACATAGCAGTTGAATTATTCATCAGTAAGTCTTTGGCATAATTTTTCTTATTAATGTTTTAGTTTTAGGACTAAATCCTCTAACTAGTGCAGTTCCTGCCTGTCATCATGTAACATTATATTCTCATCGTAGCTCAGGCTTTACATATATTTACATGTGATTTTCTGTAGGACTGGGCTTTGTGCTTCATTTTTATTCTCAGTATATGTCCTTTTATTTATTTATTTTTAACAAAGACACCCAACAGCAGCAACCTGAATGTGGTTCATAGGAAAACAGATGCCTGATTTTAAGATTTGTACTCAGTAGTTAAGTGTCCGTGCATTTTAAGGTTAAAAAAGGGCCTTTGAAGGGTTAAATATGCACGTAAGCACATGTACAGTAAAGCCCTTGAGATTCATTAAATTATCTGTCAAATAAATTGCACAGCTTATGTCCAAGAGGCACTGTGGTGGTCTAGAAAATTACACCACAGTTGTGTAAGGGCTGACAGAGAAGGACCCAAAAGCAGGACACCAAGAGTCAGAATAATTGCCCATAAATCCAGATCTTTAACCCAGACAAGCAGAGATCATAGACAGGAAACACACAAATCCTGCAAGGGAGACTACAGAAACTCAAAACCAGTCCACAAAGTAATGCACGAGAAGATAACAAGTGAACACAACAGACAATAACAAGAAACACGAGAAGGATCAACAACAATGGAAATCACTAGAAGCCTTAAATGGAAAGAATAGAAAGTGGTCTGGCAGCGAACAAAGGGAAACTGGGAGTACATGTATACAAGTGAGTGATTAGCTTAAGGGCAGCAGTCTGTTCACTATGTGTGTGCTGCAGTTTAGTTAGCAGTAATTAGCAGGTATCTCTGTTTCCGATGAGCTCTAAAAAAAAAAAGGAAAAGCCAAAGTGCTGAAGTTGATTCTTTAAAACGGGCATCATACATCTACTGCACTCGTGCAGTGTGAGTTCATGAACTCATGTTTGTGTGTTTGTTTTTGTGTGTAGAAGTCACCGGCGACAAAGATCGGTCGAGCCCTGAGCAGGACTCTGGGCTGCGTGTCGTCCAGGGAGCCGCCGCACCCAATTTACTCAGAAGAACCCGAGAGGACCCTTAACCTCGCCAACATAGTGTATGATATGACCTCCCAGGACTCACACATTTATTACACTAAATATCAAAAAGCTAAATGTTACTGAAATGTTCCAACAACCGCTTTTTACTAATGCAGGTTATTCCTGTCAGATCAGTGCAGTCTTACTCAGTGAGGCACAAAAGGATTCATTTCAGCTTCTTTACCTCAACATTATATTATATTATATTATATTATATTATATTATGTTATATCCCCTTTTGGTGCCAATATCCCGTCACTCAGTTCACCTCATTAGGATGTTAATTTAACGTACAGTGATAACTTCAAGGTGTGGAGGCCTAAAACTGACAAAGTATATAAGTTTCATTACACGTGCTACCAAAAATATCAAGGTATTTAAATAAAAATAAAAATAATATGCTTCTATATTTATTTTCTTTTGTATAAATTGATTCATTTACTGGCGTGTATGACAGTACTGACTTAATTATTTTAGATTAGCTGTACACTAAAAAGCTATATGTTAAGTAAACTTAACCTTGTTAGATGCTTTACATAAATGCAGGAGAAAAAAGTAAATGCTGTCAGTCATACACAGCACCTTTTGTCAATCTGTTTTTTTATGAGTTATGGAACATCTTAGGAACCACAATTAATCTTTACACAGTGTCTCTTCTCATTGTTCTTCCAAATACATGCATCCAAAACAAATATTATCTGGTTTAATCTTCTGATTTTTGAACAAAGAAAAATTCACTGTTTGAGTTTACCTCCCGTAAAACTCAGATGGCACAGGATGATATTGGAACACATCCCACTGGAGTTGCCCGGTCTGAAATAAATCCCTTGATTTTTACAAAAAAGTGGAAAACATTTCTGTTAATCTGTGTCTGAGCTTTTAATGAGAAGGTCTTTTTGTTTAGCTTTGTTTTGCATAAGACTTCAAACGATGGTGAAAATGGGATAATTGATTTACACTGCAGTGTTGGATGTACGGTTGACGTGTCTGTTGAAAAGATGCTTGACTTCTCATGAGGATTGTTGTTGTTAATGTGTTGTTGTTATTATTACTTTTACTATTAGGAGTTTTTTGCTGTTGTTGAACAGTTAAAATAAAAAAAAATAAAAAAAGAAAAATTGTTTGAAAAATGTAAATAGGAAATAAAGTTAAATGAAAATTGAAAACATGGAAATAAAGAAATACAAAAATTAATACAAAATCTAGTAAATATAGAAGCAAATTAAGTGTCAGTTAACCAATCCATACATGTAGTTTTAACATTTTCAATTCATTTGTTTATTTTGGCACTTTTGGGCTTCCATATAGAGAGAAACATTGTCCTTTAACTACTAATCAGTCTAAATGATGTGCCTGCACAGTTTGGTTATGATTTTGGACTGTAAGAATTGATGAACCTGGTGCCAGTTAAACTGTGTTATGGTAAAGTTAACAACTTTAAACATTATTCTAAAACTTATTCTAGATTTGACATACAGGCCTACACGAGATCTGTGTGACTAAAGCTAAAAATGATGACTGTATGATTAACACTAATATTATTGTCCCACTAAAATAGAAGTCAAATTTTGAATGCCCACTAGATAAATGAAATAATTTGCTCTTATTCATTTGTAGTGTGTGAAAATGTTCATATTGCTTAAAAAGAAGATTGTTTGTTTGATTTTTGCATTGAATTTATTTACGTAAAAGCCTTGATTTGCTCATTTTTTTTGTGCCCAAGTTAGACGCCTGCTGGGCTGTACAGGTATTATTGTCTCTTTGTGTCTCTAAAGTCACTATGGAGGAATATTCACTATGAGGCCTCCTCGCATTAGATGGCACAAAAAAGATTAAAGTTTCTTGTAGCCGTGATGTTAATGTTTAACGGTTAAACATTTAAACACTTTCACAATAGGAAGTGAAACATCTACAGCCTAAAAGCTAACTATTGGAACTACAAAATTTTACACTTACCTAGAAAACTCAGATAACATAAATCAAGCAAAAGTCCCGCCTCTGTATATCCAAACGCTTCGGTTTCTCCGCCCCCTGTGGCGCATCGGCACTGTTTAATTTTCCACACTGAAGCCGACCGGGTCATCACAGACCTGCAGGCGTTAGGCTCTTACTCAGGCCAGCACACACAGGCTCAATTTAGCGTGGGTGTGAGTATGCTTTTTTAAAAAGATGCAGTTTCTAATTCAGACTTAAAAATGTGATTATTTATATTCTTTTTTAAAATTTCCTCTGGATGTGCGCTCACACCGCTTCCCTCGCTTACTTTCTTTTCTCTCTCCCTCGTTTGATCTTTGGCCTGTCTGTGTTTGCTCAGACCTTTTACAGTTCACTGTTGCATGAATGCACTCAAAAGCATGTGAGAGTGTGTGACTGTGTGAATGGGAGTGTAAGAATGCGTGCTTTCTGATAGGCAGGCCTCGGCGGTTTAATGATTTAACGTTGCTATCCTTCCCCCGTGCTTACTCTGTTGATAATACGCCTCTAACGCGTGTTTGTGTGTTCAGACCATCAAGACCTATTGGGAACACCAGTGAGGCCATGCTGCTGTCTTCGTCAGCTCGCGAGTCCTCGAAAAGGTAAAGACTGACATTAGAGCTGATTAGAAGTGTGCAATCTTGTGGCTTCATTACTTTTTTTTCTGTTTAAACTAATATTTCTCTAATATTTAAGGCAAATACAGACCTTAACTTAACCACTGTATGTCAGGCAAGTTGGTTAGCCAGCTGCTGTTTCAATAAATCACAGCTCCGAGTTCCAGTGTGAGGCAAACTGGGTGAAGTGAAAGCTTACTAGGTTGTTCTATTAGTAATTTCACATTAAAGGAATCATTTCAGTTAACAGAAATAAAGTCTGTTCTTAGCAGTGTGGATACACAGCAAAGGGTCTACACTGGTGATACAGGGCTCGATAGCATGAGCGCTTCACTTGTACGCAGTTAAAAATAGATGCTAACTCTTCAGAAGGATTTAAGGGCTCGTGGTGGGTGAATAAAAAGTAATACGAGATTCAGCCCAACTCAACGCCAGTAAAACGATGCTGTCATAGGTTATGAAGGAGTCTGCAGTGTCTCTGATCTGACACTGTGAAAAAGCTGTTGAATTAAGTGCAAGTTAAAAGAAAAGTTTAGTTTTTCATGATTTTTACATTTATTAGATTTCATTTTGCAAGTAATAAAATATTGTGTATTTAAATTAAAGTATTTGTCCTGTAAGAGTGAGGATAGGCTCACGTCCTCGCAACAACCCTGAACTGGATAAGTGAAAGAAGATGGATGGAAAGATGATTAAATAGTTTTTAATGCTCGTTTGCAGCTCCTTATTTCTTTTCTTTACACAAAGCTGCTCCAGTTAAAAGAATTTTTAATAATACAGAAATAATTGCTTACAAAACTGATCACAAATAAGAAAGAAGCGATCAAAACACGAGGGAGAGAGAGCACCTTAAACCAATCACACAGTGGACAGATCTGTAGTGGACAGAAGTAACTCAACTTCCAATATAGGATGCAAAGCTATAAAAAAAAATAGCTTAAGGGAAAAGTTGGTGCAGATTTAGGAACGCTAGCTGCTCCAACCTCTCTGGGTTTGTATACATGAAGGTGAGCCTCCACAGCCATTCAATATTTGGGATGAGAAACAGAGTTCCCGAAGTTAATAAGGTTAATCACAGAAGTAATAATTAGTGGAATGTGCTGGTAGAAGCGTGATTCACACTTCAGACTAAGCCTTATTCAATGTTTACCGATCCAACTTTCTTCTGATTGGCTGTCCCTCACAACCAGGAGCTTTTAAAAGGCGATGAGATGTCCATATTAGGACTATCCCCTCTGTGACATCATACAGAGCCAGTAGTAGAAAAAGTGTGTGAAATGAAGCTTTTCAAGCTGTGTGGAGGCTGAATGTCTGGCTTGTACATACACTGACCTCATTATTATTAGTCATGTTTAATATGAGCATCCAGCACTGGAAGAATATGACAGAACATAAGAAAAAACAAAATAGGCCCAATTTAAACTCTGGTGCGTTGGGTTCTTCTGAACTTTTTCTAGCATTTTATGGACCAAAAATTAACTAATAAGAAATATCGCTTGTTAGTGAATAATTGAAATAATAAAAGATGTCCATAGCATATAAAATTTTTCATTAATTTTTCAGTTATTTATGACAAAATCCATGTAGAAGGTGTTAGGAAATTTCTTTTTTTTACTCATATGCACATTTATTAAGAGAGATTTTGTGTTGACTTGAAGTTAAACTGATGTAATCCCTGTAAGACAGACTGTTATCTGATGCTGGCTGATTACTCCGCGTCTGTTTTGTGTCCGTCCAGCTTGGCGGCGGCTCAGCGAATGAACGAGGAGCATGCTCTGATCGCTGCGTATGTGAATCGCCTCCAGGGCAGCCCGCGGTGAGAACGGAGTGGGGGGTGGTTACGTAAAGGAGTCAGGGAGGCAGTAAGGAGGAGGGCACCATGCTGCACAGTTTAGCTGAAGCCAAGTGAAATGTTGTAGTTTACTGTATTTCTAATGAGGAGAGAAAGCAGCAGTTACAGAATGTCCTGTTAAATTATTATGTTTCTTCTTAGCTTTTAATTTAGTTTGTTTTCCTGTAATAATGATGATTTCCATTTTCCCAGGTTTTGTAATAACTTTTAAAAAAACAAGAAAGAATTAAAGAAAAGAAGAATTTCACTTACATTTATTTCCAATAATTGACATTACTCCCAACAGAAAAAAGGTTTTCTAATCTACAATAAAATCCTGTTTTGGATTTTTTTTTATTGTAATACTGCAATACAGTGAAATTACAGTTATGTCTGCCTTACATAGGAAACAACACACAGATACATTTTTTTAATTATAAGAAGTGTTAAATATTGGCTTAATATTGCCGTGAAAGGACAATTAACAGTCTAGGAAGTGCATCTCTTGCACTACAAATGCAGACAAAATAATTCAGAAACCAGAAGGAGCAAAAGCTCCCTTTGTCCTGTAGTCTTCTGTTTTAGCTCTGAGGAATTTCTTCAACACAAGAAAAACATTACCCGCTTTAAAATAATTAATCTGATATGTATGCACACACACACACTGTATTAGGAATGCAAATGGTTAAGTGTTGAGTGCTCATTCATAAATTAACCTGCTAACAGTGTTATGAAAAATTTTAAATTGCTTTTGCATGTTTACAAAACAAGGTGAGACACCACAGGCAGAAAAAGCAATTTTATGTACTGTTATGATATAATGCATCAGCATGTGAAAAAAATATAATATAAAACCTGATCTGGGAGTTATTAATTTAACCCATTAGAAAGCAGTTCATTAAAAAAAAAAAAGGTCCTCATATGCGGACATTAGGTTTATTTTACAGTACAAACAATAAAATGTTTATCAAAGTATAAAACACTTTATAGAGCAGAAAGAAGTATATGGCGCTAAAAAAGGAAAAATCCCCCCCCACATCATACTTGATGTAAGTAATCACCTGGGGACGTTTACTGGTGATACTTATTAGTTAAAAATTTGCCCTGTTAAGTGTTCTTACTTCAAAGGCTTACTCAAAAATTGGGTGTCCTCATCCTCTGAGCCATGCTTAGTTACAAACTCTGTAGTTTTTTCCTGTCTGTGTTCAGAGCATTTCATTCTTACACAGATGGTGAAAAATGTGTTTTCCTAAAAGTATTTTCTGAGAGAGAGAGAGAGAGAGAGAGATGCAGAGAGACATAGATTTTTACTACATTTATGTACTTAAATGGATCATTTCAGAAAACTTAAAAGTGATCATATTTACCTGCAGTGTTTTGCATTAAATTCATGCATCATGCTCTTTGCTGGTTTAAATATAATCAGTTTTACATTGGACTCAGTAAATTGGAGATTTCCTGTGTTTTAGTGTTGACAGTCCCAGCAGGCAAGACGACGAGCACAAACTGATCGCTCGCTACACCACACGACTGGCAGAGACCGAGGGCGCAGGAGTGAGTCGAACACATCTCCTCTAAGCCTTTAACTTTAATACTGCATATGCATGCATGTGCTCCAACTACACGGGGATCTTGTTTTGGTTTGTACATGAAACCCATTAACCGTTTGTTTGTGTTTTAGGTGATCCCGACCCGGAGCATCAACTTTGACGCGAACAAACAGAAGAGGGAGCTCATTGCTCAGCTGGAGTCTAAAAACAGGTAGAAATATGTGAACAGGAGCGAGGTGGAGAATTTAACTTGTTGGGGGAAAAAAAACTTGAGAGCTTAAGGTCTCGTAAAACCATACAAATAAAAAAAGATGTAATTATTTAAAGATATAAGGTCAATATATGAGAGCCAAATCAATAAAAAGTGACAGAAAGAAGCTGAATGGTTTGTGGTCATAAATTTGATTTAAATTTGATTGACCTTTACCAAATAATTACTTTTTATGGTGCATGATCAGTTTTTACAGTTTGTTCTTTCACAATAAAAGCACTGTTTGTGTGAACATCTGTGGTCCGGCTGTTAGCTTGTGTTTGTCTTTTACTCTCTAAATCAAACTTGTGCCTCGTTCCAAAACCTGCTGAAGTTCGCCATCTTTCCCCACTTATTTACAGGCTGTTCATTCCTAAAATACTGTGGTATCAGGCTTCAGCTGACCAGTGTGATTTTCATTTCCCAGAGAGATCTTGGCAGAGATCAAACGTCTCCGTGCAGAGCATGACGCAGCGTGCCAGCCCAGCCCGGAGAAGGGCAGCACCAACCCGACTCTGCTGGCCGAGCTCCGTCTGCTCAGGTAAACACAGTTCCTCTGGGACCTGCTGTTTGTGTACAGAAAAATAACCGTTACGTGTCTTTTGTTTCATCTTCAACTTTGTGAGTCACACCCACAGAAAATATGTTTCACAAACAATCCGTCTTTCGCTCGCTGCGCTATAGTTTCCGGATTTTGCCACACCGCCACGGTCAGAATTGGCGGGAAAACTTGCCGTGTTGCTCTGCGGCGCAGAGGGAGAGTTCTTTATGGCAGATGGCACCGACAGATGGTGGAGTTCACAAAAACACCAAAGAAGGAATCACTTCCAACGCACTTATTGTAGTTTTCAGTAAAAACAAGTCCTTCAAGAGGAGGAGAGGAACTTGAAAGTGATGGAAACTGCCTGGCTTTGACGTAAACAATAACATTTCTGCCCTGGGAGATGTTAGTCAGGCATTTTTTCCAGCATGTTATGGAGATATATATTTTAAAGTGTGAAACAGACCTGTTTTGTTAGATTTTTAGTTTTTATTCCAGTTTTCACTTTTTAATTTAAAAAAAAAAATAACATACGTGATAAAACACAGCCACATGGCGGCACTAAAGTAAACATTTTTCAGATTCAGCACATAAGAGCACATCTTTTCTATTTTGTTTCTGCTTATCTGGAGTTTTCTACTTCCTCCTGGTGGCCATGAGACCACATGAGGTAAAATCTCTATAGATTTAAAATAGTATGAGGTAGTCTTGCAGTGAAGTTAACATAGTGCTTTTTCTAGTGTTTTCTCTTACTGAAAACCTGCATTCTTTCTGATGGCCAATAGAGGGCGACTCTAGTTTCAAGGAAAAGTCAAATTGTAAAGAAGTTTATCGGAGGATTCATGTGCTGCTCTGATGCTTGACGATGGCCGTTCCTGACGTTTAAATTGCGGCATCCTTGCTGGTGTAATCACCATAGCAACAACAGTTGGCTACCCAGAATGAAAGATTTTTGGGCAGAGGTTTAGCTTTTTCTCCAAATTTTTCAGAATTCTCCATCTGCTTTCGTAATCGTTTTTCCAATTCAGGGTCACAGGGAGCTGGAGGCTATTCCAGTTGTTAAGGGTGAGACGTAGGGTCAAAAAAAGAAAATGCCACCCGGTCCAAAGTGAATCTGCCAGCAATTTACCCCCTTGCCCTTGGTCTGGTTTTTTGAGTACTGTCATTAGTTTCCAGTCTTACTGAATGCACCGTGGTGATCATTCTGTAAATTATGGTATCTGTTAGAGTCAAAAAGGAGGGTAAGGTAGAGCACTCTTTGGACTGTCGCGGGGTCCTCCGGTTCAGTCACATCCGCCCCTCACTCATAATGGCAGCGATGAAAATGCTCTTTAGGACAGGAGTTAACGAATCAATGATTGACCACACCGGCTATGTCTAACTAGAGTTAATTTGGAACCCATCTTCATGTCTTAACAAGCCTGTAATCAGTAATATTACTGTCTTGGTAATCTCTTTCATGTTTCCGCTGCAGATTCATAGCTAGATATTGTTACTGGAGAAAACGGCTAAGATATATCTTAAATAATACAGATAAAGTGGCGTTTCTGAGGTTGTTGGCAAACTTGTTGGCTAGCTTGCCGGTAAAGCGTTACTCTGGGATAACAATAAAACAAAACTGTATTTACCGAGTGAGTCAGACTCTTGTTTTCATTTGTTTATTTACTCATTTATCTTGCCACGTGAAGGGAAGCCAGGAAAGAAAGACGAGCTCTGCTCTTGCTTTAATGTCTCATCCAGACCGCATACTGTTTGGTGGAAAAAGATTGTGAATGTTAAACTCTATGCCTGCTGTTAAAGCTTTGTTTCCAGAAAGCCCTGCTGCTGCAGAGCATTTTATCAGTATTTTGAGTGCAATTTTGTGTATATGTTCATCTTAATTTGAAGTCCTCAAACACACTTGGTCTTTTTCTACCGGCCATCTTACAAAACATTGAGGATTTCTGACTAAAAATTCACGTAATCTAGCTTATTTTCTCCTGGAAAGACTCTCCTACATGCTCTTCAATAACATCTCTCCTCTCTTATTCATGTATTTATTAACCTCATCACACAGCTGTTTCTAACTGTGAAATTCTGCAGATTGTTTAAGCACTTCAGGACTGTGAATCTAATCTCTTGTTTTTCTTCCATGTTGCATTTCTGATCTTCTCCACATTTTGGGTCTTAAATCTATTTTTACTCCAGCTCCTGTCTTCAGCAAGCCTTTGTAATGTGTGTGTGTGTGTGTGTGTGTTCCAGACAGAGGAAAGACGAACTGGAGCAGAGGATGTCGTCGCTGCAGGAGAGCAGGAGGGAGCTGATGGTGCAGCTGGAAGGACTGATGAAGCTGCTCAAGGTGACACACACACACACACTGATTTAAATCTCCAGCAGTTTGTATTTTCTCACACTAGAGGGCAAAGTCTTCCTTGCTCCTCATACCCCCCCTCTTTCTGTCCTTGCAGTAACAAGCCTCATTTTCCCCTCTGATGTTTCCTCCTCTATGACTTTTCTGGCTCTCATTGTGTCTGACCTCTTGTTTTCCGTTCTTCTTTTCCGCCCTCTTTGTTTTCCGGCTGCCCATGTTGTGGTCCCTGTAGGATGAGGAACAGCGACAGGCAGTAAGTTTATACCCTTTTGTTGGACACACTGAAGAAACTGTGGGATTCAGTCCTTATTAGTCACCTGAAATATCACATGCAGTCAAAAAGTTGCAAAAACAGGCCTGTACATGATTTAAATGTGGCTGATCCCTCCTTCAAAGTGCTCTCCATGTGCATCACTGCAGTTATTTCTATGGCGATCCCTGTCACGATGCTTCTGCCACATGAACCCAGTGTTTAAACTTTAAAATCTTTTCGGGGAAGAGGAAAAAAAGTAGGGCAGGTGGTGAGCAAACATTGAAAACCTCTTCACAAGATGTGAACAGAAAAGAAACCAAACACTCCCTTTTCCTGCACACTTGCACAACAATCAGCTGACTTCAGTTCATGTGCAGGGAGGAAAATAGCTGAGCGGATGAGCAGCGATTTGGACATTAGGCCTTTTCATGTGCTGAAAATAAAAGTAGAGTGTCATGGTAAAGCGCAAACTACAGTCTCACCAGAAGCAACAGCTGCTAAGATGACTCATGACTCTTTGCAAGCACTTGCACAGACAACATGCTAACACAAAGCAAGTGAACAACTCTGGAAACACAGTGACGTTAGAGTGAGTGTGTTTGTGATGACTCCAGTCAAGCAAAGCCAGATTTTTAATCCGAACCATCCATTTCTAAGTGTGCCTGTTTTTGTAATACTCTGGTCTCGTTTTCATCCTTGTCGTTTGAGTTAATTATTAACTTCATCCATTTTATCCCACTTATAGGCAATCTATGTCTTAACTTACGACGTACCTGGAAACTCTGTTTAATCCTATGCCATAACCTGACCTTCACCTCCTGAGAAATATTGCTATATGTCGGGTCGACGCAACCTCATGCCATTCAAATGACTTGAATGGCACGGAAGGTTGCGATGTAGGGTTAAAAGTGGTTTCCGGTTAGAATGTAGATTTACCGCAGAAGTCTAAATCAAGCTTAAGTCAGAACAGGTCACCTGGGAGGTGCCTGGAGGCATCCTGTTCAGATGCCCAAGCCATGTCAGCTGGTTCTAGTAACTAATTGCTATCCTAACTAAAAGGTTAAGGAAGATACACTCAGAACACTGGACGTATATTCAAGCAAAATGCAAAAGGTGTGATCTTGTAATCTAAAACCTTCTAGAACTAACATTAACCAGCTCTGATAACACCTCTCATCTCGTAGGCGCAGGCGGCCGGCTCTTCTCACTCCTCTCCCTCTCGGCCGAGCCCATCAGCCGTCCGGTCTGTAGGTGCTGTACCCTCCCAGACGCACATGTATCCTCCTCAGGACTCCCTCGCCGGGGTGGGAGGTGATGTACAAGAGGCTTTTGCTCAAGGTAGGACTCATTTCTTTCCCACATGGCAACCTTAAAAAAAAAGTCTTGTAGTTTGCCTTCTTTGATATTGAAGGCTTATGTTTGAAGGAGTTTTTGTTTAGTTAGACCGCTGAGACAAAGTACAGTGGGTCTGATGTTTTGAGTGAAGCATTTTCAGGTCTAGAAACACCCTTATCAGCTGTTTGAGGGAAGATTCTGCTAGGATTTTGTTCTGGGCTGAAAAGCCTTTCATGTGGTTTTGCTGCATGTCTGAGCAGCTCTACAAATTCCCTGTTAAGACTTTCATTCATATAAAGGAGTGCGTGTTTGAGAACATACTCTGCTTAGCTGCTTTTCTAAAAGCACGACGTGTAAGTGGATCCCTGACGGTAGCACTTAAAAAAATATTGCCAGTTTTAATGCTCGTCAGCATTGTTATGTCGTAATTCCAGCTGTGTTTACCACATTTATTTATTGAACCTCTTGTCAGTTACAGACACAAACATACAGTAGTTTCCAGGCTGGGTTTTGGATTAGTCTCACCTTATTAACAGTTCACTGCAAAACCTTCTAATATAAACCACTTGACAGAAATAAATAGTTAAACTGATGTTTAAAATGGAGCTATTATGCGTTTCCTTGTTTTCTGTCATATATAGACTGTTACACTGATGGATGCTCATAATAGGCGTGGCAGGAGGTTTGAAATAATCAGCATATATGCAAGTGGTCCCTGTGACCAACATCTGTATGACATAACAGGGGATCTCCTTAATACGGCGGCACTTCCCACATATTAATGGGATTCATGTGGCATGCATGCAAGCACTGCAAGATTAGACGCACATATATTTTATAAGTTAATTATCATTTAATGGTATTTATAGTTTCTCCTCTGGAAACATTTTTATTTGCAGCTAATAAAAAAACGGAGAAATATCAATTCTCTGAGATCAGTGTAGCAAGCAAGTTCTGGTTCATGTGATCCTGCAGCGAGTCTCTGGAGCAGAACAAGATGGTGGCATTAGAGTCTGTCCATGACAGCAGCGACCTTTTCATTTTGGTCCCCGGGTTTTTGAGTTGCTCTGTAATTTTTTGTTTTTATTAAGCGTTTTGTGGTTGGATTCTTTAAATTATTTACTTTTAGTTTGGTTTTATTTTTGAGTCTTTTGCTGTTCTTTTAATATTTTGTCTCTAGATTGTTTAGTCTTGGTATTTTTTTTGTAAGAATTCGCCTTTCCTGTTCCTCTGTTGGTGTTTGTGATAGGATTCACATCTGTATTCTGTTACCTTCTTTATTACTTTGGAGGTTTGCGTTTTCTCGAGTCCTGTGTTAGCTTTGCTTCCTGTCCGTGTTCCACTGATTGTCTTCACCTGTGTCTTGTTATCTCACTGAGGTCGTTCCTAGTCAGCTCTTTGTGCATAAATAGTGCGGTCTGCCTCTTTGTCCTTGTCAGATCCTTTTATTTTTTTTTAACCTTTCAACAACCAAAAACGACTCACTTTTTTGTTTTGGATCATCTGTCTTTGTGTCCTTCCCTATACGAGAAGGGATACGCCCCACGTATGTGAAACTTTACTGGATACATTTAAACATCAAAGGTTACTACCCCATAGTTTAATTAGATAGAGATAGATAGATAGATAGATTAGATAAAACTTTATTAATCCCTCGGGTGGGTTCCTCCGGGAAATTCGGTTTCCAATAGCACAACACCGACAGAAGTTACAGAATGTGCGCATAAATATACCATATATACACATATATAAATACAGAGACATATATAAATACCGAGTGTACAAAGGGATAAAATAGAATAAATAGGAATAAAAAAAAAAGGGAATTGCACATTTCAAGTATTGTGAGTCTATTGCACCGCTGGATATTAAGAAAAAGTATTGCACAGTGAAAAGGCACTACAGCTCAGTTGTTCCCCCCTCCTTTGTCCCCCTGTTTCCCCTCCCTCTCCCCTCCAGAGAGGAGTTAAACAGTTTGATGGCGTGTGGGACAAAGGAGTTTTTAAGTCTGTTGGTTCTTGACTTTGGGAGAAGCAACCTGTCACTGAACA
>VUQG01016225.1:14296-29079 GCA_015106755.1 Etia nguti | reverse complement strand
CCCAAAAAAACTAGGATTACACTTGCCTGTGCCCATATGTACTCTGAATTATGAGATTTCATCAACCTGCCTTTGTCAATAGTCCAGGCTTCTATCTATAGAGTAACTTGTTCACTATAGGTATTTGTAACCTCACTCTCAACTTCTGTACCCACCGTCACCCTTATCAACACAAGCCAGCAAAGAGGAGGAGAGAAGGTTGGGAAGAAAGGAAGATGTGAGAAAAGAAACAAAAAGAAGAGGAAATAAACAGAATAGGTGTCAAAGGTATAGGAAGACAAGGAAGAAGAGAAATGAAAACAAACCTACAAAGAACAAGATTAAGTGTCCAAGAAAAACGCAGGGCAGCAGAAGCGATAAGGGGATGATGCTACCTTTCCATTTGTATACTATCTGGTGTTTGGGCTGAGGGAGAGATAATGAAACAAAAAGGAGAGAGATTCTGGGTCTGAAATAAGGACTGACAGCTTGAAAGTGTGTCCCAAAAACAAGAAGAGTGTCTTGTCAAGACAGAAGGGTTTAAAGGTCTTGGAGAGGAAAAGAAAGGTGAGAGAAGTGGAAAGAGATGTAAAGAAAAAAAATGATAAAAGATGCACAAAATTATTAGGAAAAGAAGCAAGTTCAATCAGGATAATAATATGCAATAAGAGTCTCTATACTAAAAAGGTAAGAGGCGACAGGTGCACCATTCATAGAAGGATAAAGAAAAGCAGTGGATTTGTGGGATTGATCGAGGGATCAGGGGGTGTTGATCATCTGCCAGTCAGTGTTTCAAAAATAAAATGAATGGCAGGGAATGATAAGGGTGCATGGCAGCAAAGATTTGGTCATGATAGATAAAAAAAAAAAGCAAAAACAAGACAAAGGTTCACCGCTGCCAGAATCCACAGTTGATTGTCTGCAAATAATCTGCTTCGGGTCACCTTATTCGGCATGCCGCGGCTGTATCTGTCCATAACTCTGGGCTTCTGTTTATCAGACTCTGTGTAGAAAAACATTGTGTACAGTCTTTGGCCAAACTGTAAAAAGATGAAATGTTCACTGCCAGACTGTCTGATCTCTCATACAATATTTCCTTGTTTCCCAGTATTATAGTTTAGGGACTGGCAATATTCGATTAAGTTCAGGGAAAGGTCGTGGTTTGACTCAATACAAAAAAATAATAAAATCCAGTGTGTTTTAATAAATTGTACATTTGGCCTCATTTCACTCTTTTCTCACAGTGCTTGTATTGCCTAAACCTAACCCAAGACACAGGTCTGGATGTGAACCCTGTGCTTTACTATCACAGCCCTGCACTTTGTACGTAGCTTAAAAGAAAAATTAAAGGAACACTTTGAAAACAGACCTGCAATGGATTCCCCAGACCATCACTGTCCCACCACCACCACCAAACTGGGTCATGCTGAACGATGTTACAGCTAGCATAATGTCCTCCACAGCTTCTCCAGGCACTTTCACATCTGTCACATGTTCTAGGGATGAACCTGCACTTAACCTGCAAAAGGTATAGGGTCCCAATGGGGACCTGCCAATCCTGGTATTCCATGGCAAATGGCAAGTGCCAGGTAGCAAGCACAGAGTAGGGACACTGAGCCTAGTCAAATGCAAAACGAGTGAATCAGTCAGAAAAGAGAGGAGGAAAAAATGTCTGTAACCTCCATTTGGGAGGTTGTCTCATTGTTGCCCCTCTAGCGCACCCGTTGTTAATTTCAATAACACCAAAGCAGCTGAAACTGCTTAACAACCCCCACTGCTACTTAACTGACTGGACCAATATTCCAAATTAAATGACTTGATGATATACTCTGAATAAAAAGTGCTCCTTTAATTTTTTTTTTAGCAGTGTGGGTGCTCACTGGGAAATCTCAATACAATCCAGTGACTCCAGTGCAGTTACTAGATGGAGCGGTTTATTTATATAGAAAGAGGTTGCCCATGAATTAAATTTATCATCACAATGTAACTGGGAAATGTAGATATTTAAAAGTCTATTAACACAATTTATACGAGAGAGTTGGTAGGAAAATCTAATTTTTACCTACAAAGATATATGTACTCAGAAGCCACTTTGTTAGGTATACCTTGGTAGTACTGGGTTGGACTCCCTTTTGCCTTCAGAACTGCAAATCTACATTGATTCAACAAGATGTTGGAAATAATCGTCAGAGATTTATATCTATATTGGCATGATAGCATCACACAGTTGCAGCAGATTTGTCAAGCACATCCATGATGCGAATCTCCCGTTTCATCACATCCCACAGGTGCTCCCCTGGATTGAGATCTGGTGATCTATTAAAGTGGCAGCAATTCCTAAACAGTTCATGCAGTACTCTTGTCAAACCCCTTAAAGCTAATTGTTTGCACTTCAGTCGCATATTGATTGTTGGATTTGGCGAGTCTAAACTGATGATTTGTATTGGATTTTCTCCCTGATTTATTTTTTGGAACACAATTTCCAGAACCAAGTCCCATAAGTACGTTGCTCTATTTCTCTGACATTCATTTTTTTTTGTTCATATATTTTTACAGGATAAAACTACAATAGTTTTGCTTTAAAGTTAAGTCATTGCTTAGAAGGCCAAATACAGACTCATTTCAACTTCAAGCCAAGTCAAGGCTGAAACATCTGCTTGGCTGTTCCTTTTATATATTGCAGCTTGCAAGACTCTCAGGCCCAAACAACACAAGGTGTCAGCTCCTCTGTAACCTTTACGTATCCATAATACTGTTCTTTGCTGTTAAACTTTTACGTGAAATGCTGTAAAACAATGATTCCATTGTGTTAAATGGGTTCCTGCTAATATAGTTGTTTCCTGCTCAAACCATATTCACCTGTTGACACACTGGTGGATTTTATGCCTTAAGCACTTTCTAACTACCACACTCACACGCCAAGGAATGCATCAGGGGACACTTTGGGTTCAGTATCTTGCCTGAGGACACTTTAACACACAAACTTGTGGAGGTGGGGATCAAACCACTGACCTTCTAATCGGTAGAAGGCCTGTTGTACCTCCTGATCCACAGCTGTCCCATGTCTTGATGGGTGATGTAATTTCTGGTAGTTTTTTCAATCGCCTACTCAGCGGCTTGACTTTTATATTATTAATCAGGATTAATTACTTTATTGATATCTTCAGCTGGGGTCATTATCAGGTGAAAATTTGGTTTATTCATTCAGGAGGAAATATTGTATATTTCAGGTACATCTCCAGTTTGTAACAGCAGCATTAATACAATATGAAAACACAGAAAAAAGCCAGTGTTAAGTAGAAAAAATAGAAACAAACTATGCAAACAGTACATATATTTTCTTGATAAGAAAATATTCTGTCTTCTCTCTCATACATAAACACTGTCCATGCCAACAGCAGAAATATCTGGAGGGACCAGAATCGGTGATGTCCTGCCAAGCACGGCCATCTCTCTTTTAATACTCCTTAATTATCTGAGTTTGACAGGCTCTATTAATATGTAGCAGCTAAATTACTTGCATCTAAGGATTATGCACCGACCCTCTAATCATTCAGGGGGCATAATGGTGGAGAACTCTGATGTTTTATTATCAGGAGAATAATATGAAAGAATAATACTTTATGCATTATATTTCATCACATGTGGCGCAACATTTTCTATGAATGTCATACAGTCAAGCTGTTTTGAATTGGACTTCCATGCTTGCCAAAGCAATAATGGCAATTATTGATATTTGAAGTTTTTTAAAAAATGTACAAAGAAATTAAATAACCTGTTATTGTTTGAATTCAGTCAAATGATAATTAAATACTCCCACAATTAACATTAAGCTGTGTGTTAGTTTTACTTTTAGTATTTTTGAGCAGGGGAACTCAAAGAGATTTAAAAACAGAACTGAGTCTTCTGGCAGGATAAATGCCTTTCCTCCCATCAGTCGCACCCTGCAGAAGTCCGTGTGGATGTAGCTAAAAATACTGTCCAACTGGAAGTCTCTAACATTCATGAGTTTCAAGAGGTCAGTCAAGGAGATGCTTTCTTTTGCCAAATGGTAAAAGTTTTTCAATTCACAAAATATAGCTAATGAGCGCTGTTGTGTTGTTGCTTTAATTTTGCATGTATACTAGCTGATATTCAAATTCTAGACTACCAGCAGCAGTTCTCCACCTATATTTGTTGTTGTTTTTTTTCCCCTGTTGAACCCTCTTTTTCACACTGTCACTTTGGTTTGCTATTGGGAGTTATGAGTGACTCTCATATAATGGTATTATGTGCTTTATGCTACAAAAGAGCCCACTAAACTTGAATTTGTAAAGGTTACGGTTCACAAGAGCTGAGAAGAGCAGATTGACAGACTGGATTGTAGCCCTGTGGCCACACATAAGGTTTTTTCTTTCCAAAATTACTAGAGGGGAAGCATTTGAGCTAGCTGTAAAAGGCAGCATTAGCGTGAGGTACTGCTTGATACGAATAGCAACATCCTACTATTTACAAGTTATGCTGCACAGTAAGTGGTTTGCAAAAGCAGCACTCTGATTATTAAAACAAACAGGATTTAAAAGTTATATAGTGAAGAAAATAACCCTGCAGCTTCCAAATGGGATCTGGATGTATGATAGAAATGCTGGTACATCTTAAGTTAGTCCGTTGATTACTGCAAACACACCTGTCTTTTAGGGTTTTTTCTTCTCCTCAGTTATAACAGGGAGATACTTGTCATTAGATGAGAAAAATTTATATACATGCCTGACTGAACAAGTTATAAAATGTGCCCTTCTTCCTTTATACTTGATTAATAACTCAGCTGACCTTGGCGTGGAGTGCTAATGGGTATATAAGAAAATGAATGGGAGGAGACGAGAGGGGATGAACAACAGAGAAAATGTAATAATATAAAGTTGTCATTGGAGATGAAAAAGAATCTAATTCTGTCTTTGTCTCTTCATTGAATCCAGTGGAACAACCCTCTCTTTTAAAGCATTATGTTATCTGCCAGACAATCAATTTAGCCGTAGCTATTTAATGTGTTATTAATTCATGCAAAGTAGTAACACAATGAGAAGCTGGAAACAAAAAAAATGTATTAAGATGAAAGAAGAAAAAAAGATATGATTAAAAAAAGATTCTAGCCACTGGAAGGAAAATAAATTATGGGTGCATATGAGTGCGTTTGTCCATGAGCTTGTATGTGCTGCCCCATGGGTCTGTGTTGCTGTTCATTAGCTGGCTGAGTCATGTCAAGATGTTAAAGCAGGCTGCCAAAGCTCTGAGCCCTTGGTGTAAGGCTGCCTGTGCAGAGATGACATTCCTCCCAAAGGACCGGGCCTCGCTGTCTGTAACAGAACTTTGGACAACACAGAGCCCAGTCAATTAAAGAGCAACACTGTTCACATCGCAGCTGCACCACAGGAAATGTGAGAAAACAAGGCGACACACACTGACTTTACAATGGGAACCCGCCACAAGGTTTTCTCAGGAGGTACGCACACCTCGAGGCAGTCAGAGACACACGGTCAAGACACATGACGATTCTTATAATTACACCCGTAGAAAGAGACTAGAGAGCGCCATGCCTCGCCTGGCTTGCGTGATTGGTTTTGAAAAACATTCAACTAACTAATCTTTTTAATACACATTCATGACGTAACCTTCGAAAAGGTGATAGGTTCAATGGAGCTGAAGAGAGGAACAATACTTTGATCACAGAAAGCATCTTTGTAGGTCTAAAATTTCTCTCATGCTAAGCGGCTCACAAAAAGGGGATAAGCCCAATATTTGGCAGGTGGTTTTAATGTGCCAAAAAAAAGGTGTGCTTGCAATATAAGTAGACAACCGTATTGCATCAGACGAGTCAAATCAGCCTCATTCACTGTGCCCTATCTGCATATAAACAGCATATAAACAAAGGAAACAAACACCCATGCACATATGTAACCTGTTCTTTTTTAAATGCCTCCTCTGATCCATTCCTTCACAGGTAATCCTAAATGAATTTGCATTTCCACTTGCATTTAAATTACATCCATTTCTTCTCTGGTGACTGCCTGAAGAAGATTAAAAAATAGGCAGGTAAGGAGGTAAAATACGTGCTATTTTCTTTTAGGTTTTAGCTCGACCACAGCAGAGGCATTTGCACTGTAAAAATAATAATAATAATAAAAATACTTGGACTCCAATCAGTTCTAACACTTGCACCATCTTATTTATACTGTTCAGCGTTTCTAATAATTTTGACTTGACAAATGAAAGCACAAAGGTATTTAAATTCAAAAAGACGATGAAATCAATCAGTACGGAACAGCTGAAAGTGAAGTAATTTGTTAGTCATATGGAACAAATTAAAATTGCTATCAGAGGATGTCTTATTTCTATCTGGCTTTTTATGTCTTGGCTTGTATAGCATCCTGAGGAGGAATCATTTTTCACCAATCACATGCTGACTGTTGTGCCGAGAACTAATCCCAGTCCAATTTATCCCATTTAGGTCAGAGAAGTAAGTAAAGGGAGCACTCTTAAATCTTCTGTCTGCATTTAGAAATGAATAAACTAATTAAAAGTGCTGCAGAGGCTGTGGCCAGGAATTAGTGCAGAGAATAGCCTCCCGTAACCTCGTTTCCTAGCCTATCGATTCCTCGTATTATTTCTGTGTTTTAATCCATTGTATTACCCCCCCCAAAATACAGAACATAATACAAAGAAGGAATGGGAGCTAAAAAAAAAAAAAAAACTTAAAAAAAACTGAACACTGTGAATTGCAATAAGGAGCCAATCTTGTTAATAAAAAATACAATAAATCCATACAAATATAGTTAACCATAAACTTAAAACTCACACAACTTAAACAACCAATCATTTTTAGAACTTAGAACTTTTTATTGTCATTGTGAGATGTGAGATGAGAGTGAAATGGCTATTTTTAAGTATTAACATATGTTTGCTAGATAGCTAACATTCAAGTGTAGGATAACCTGCTTTTTCATTTTTAATTGGCCAGTCACTACTCAAAAAGAAAATTAACCTGCAATTACAATTATGTTTTAAATAATCAGAGATAAAATTTTTATAAAAATACAAAAATCAATCAATCACTTAACCATTAAAAGAAAGCATAGCAATCTGCAAACGGGCTATTCAGTAACACAGAACAAAAGAGTACATAATTGTGTTAAATTTTTTCAGTAAACTGTCACTGTGACAAATGTTCTGTAGTTCTGTCCCCTGCAGCTGTGTTGACCCCAAACTGTAGTCTTAAATTCTGTGTCAAATACAGGTAGTGTCACAAAGCAAATATAGCAGCCGCATATCAGATTTTAATAGAATAAGGAGTAATTTTATATAAATCCCATACGAGGAACTGAACTGACATCCTGTAGCCACAGGCAAATCCCTGGATGCTTGAACTCAGCAACAAAAACTGCAGTATACCTGCATCCAGGTAGACAGACAGGATGCTCTTACACAAAGCAAAGTTTTACTCTTTTAATGTATCTCTTACCGGCTCCATATTCTTCAAAATTCTGCACTGTATAGCTTTTTCTCTAGTCCCAGACGGAATGAACGAAGCACAATATGCATGATTTCTTTTGAACTGTACACCTTATTCTTCTTTTAAATATCTGTTCTCGATATTAACATATTTTGATAACGCTGTCCAGTGGCTTTTAAACATTGCTCCGTACTATATACAGATATAGTGCTGGTATAATGGACTCAGTGAGTAACAGTAGCCATCATTCTTTTTTTACCTGAGTAACCTAAACTGATTTCAATGATATTAGGGATCATCAAGCTGTCACAGAACCTGATGAAGGTAAGTTGGTTTTACAAAGAAATTGTATCTTGTTTGCACTTGTACAGGCACAAGTACAAACATCTAGCTTTAGCTTTGGCAAATACACTTTGCAAATATAGTATGCTAAAAGTTTGATGGGAGTTGGTTATCGCCTGGTTTACCTTTCTATTGCTACTCTTCTGATCATTCATCTTTTAGCAGCAGCCTGTCTGTAAGTCAAGTTAAGGGTCAGTGTGCCATTTATGTATTTGCAATATTCCTGCATAACTTTTGCAGAGTTGCAGGAAGTGTTTTTGTCCATTGTGACATATACGACTTTATGAAGCTCAGTAGAGTAGAGATTTGTGACCTAGGACCCCTTAACTTACTGTAGAAGGGATCTATAATAACTGGAACTCCAAATAAGCGAAAGGAAAGAATGTGCTGAGTTTTGAAGCATGACAAAATAGTTTTCAGTGTGTTAACTGGTTCTATTTTAGATTTTTAGATTTGTTTATGACTTATAGCATAATGTCTTATGTATGTAATTTTGAATATTGAAATGTATATAAACTATAGAAATATACACTTCCTACTCCAATAGGTATGAGTTTAGCTTGTCCTCTAAGAAAGTGGTATAGCCGTGTGGTTTTGTGTGTGTATGCATGTGAAAGCACGTATGGCGGTTGTCTCTGTGTGACTGTGGGCGTCTAGAGGAGAGAGAAGCCTCATCTGTTACCAACCCAGCCTGGCCGGCCCGCCGCATGAAGTAGAACGACAGGGTGTCACCGCCGACGACAGTGATGGATGCCCTAAATTCTGTAGGCAACTTGGGCAATTGGACGCATTAACAAGAGGCACCTGCTTTCCCCCGTACAAATCTATTAAAAGATAACAGCAATGGCGGCTTCCACACTATTAGTAAATTATAGCTCTGTCTGAGTGTGAGGTAAGTAAGCCTCCTTTTCCCCACCTACCCCCACCTACCCTCTTCTGCTATAGTTTCTAATTGGCAGTCTCACAGTGCCACCTAGTGGCAACAATTTATAATGTGAAGTAATGTTTGAAACGTAGCAACAAAGTCAAAAGAGCAGACAAAGTTTGCCTAAGAACTTGATCATTTCACTATCATGAAGATAATTTCACTCTCATTGGGTTCAGTGCACTGTAAATAACCATTTAATGTTTACAATTGGAAATGAATGAAAATAAAGGTGTTTTTTCACACTGGCCAAATTTCTATCATTCCAAACTCTTTCATTAAATATGTTTTATTCTCACACTTGCAATCAGAACACAAATAACACGCCCCCAAACATGATCAACATACTGTACAAGTTTAACATGGCAACAGCCCTTAAGGTCAGTTTTGTTTATAGCTGTTCACTGACTGTCATATTGACTGTAGTGCGACCTTTAATCAGTGAACAGTTCATCTTTGAGAGATACAGTGTGCATGTGTACACACGCGAGTGTGTATGTGTGTTAGGTTACACAAGCAAAGTTGTTCTCCAGCTTTCTTCACGTCTTATGGATTTCTCTTGCAAACTAATTTTCCATAAACAAGCCGTTCTTTGAGCTGACTGAGCCAAACGGCCATTGATTTGGGACAATCTGGCCAATATAAAACCATTACGACCTACTCAAGCCCTCCTCTATTAAAACATTAACATGACACCATTATGACAAATATCAGGCAATAGCTCAGGTACGCTGCATAAACGCATGTCACATAAATTTGCTTTGGATAAATATTTCTGTGTCTGTGAGGAGGGTACGTGTTTGTGAGTTGCCCAAGAATAAAGGGAAGACATGACCAATAAATACTTTTACAGCAAGCAATTTGTCAGGATGTGTAAATGTCTCCAATTCCCAACAGCACTGGAGTAAAATTTACAGTCACTCTGGAAGTGACAATGCACAAAAAAGGACCACTTTTTACTCCCTCTCATCTCCCTCAGACCACTAAAACCTTCCCATAAATCTCCTCCGGTCCCTCCAGATGTCTCCTGTTGTCAGATATCATGCCTTGACAATGCCTTCCACCATCATTGTCTTGACAGAAATATGATATGTGAAACTGCAATGTCGCATCACTTAACATGATTTAGCCTAAGCTAGCCTGCACCATTTTAATCAATCAAAAATGTCACCTTTTTCCCCGTAATGACGGCAGAGGCAAAGGATCCCTGTGTTGGGGTGATCTATAAGACTTATCTAGGCTACTGATTTATGACCACTGCCAGCTAATGTACTAAAGGAGCCTACTCTCTTCCTGTCATCAGGGTTTCTATCAAATTGGCAAATAAGTAGGCCAGTATTACCTCATGGGCAAGAAAGAAAAGACACTTCATATAGTATGTAAACTCTACAATTATAGCAATATACATGTTTGTAACCCATCCATACTGCACCATCAGGTAAAACCATTATTAGAAGTCCTAAAAAAAACTCTGTATGATTGTTGCTACCGATTTCAATGAGTTTGTTTGCTTATTCATGCTTTAACTAAACTGTTGCCTTTGACTCTCTCTGGTCATTGTTCTGTAAACATTCCAAAGTCTCAGTGGATACCTGCAGCTTTAAGACACAGTAATCTGGCTTTTATACTTTTGAAACTTCTAAATACATGCCAGAGTAAAAGAGTATATCACAAATTCAAAGATGCACTGCAGACTTAAACATGGTAAACACCAATAACAGCAGCAAAAATTAATGAGGATAATAAAAGTTAATGAGCTCTATTACTATTATATAATATTATGTACTACTATAGTATTTTGCCTTTTACTTCAGAGCCAAACCACTGAATCCAGTTTTTATACTCCTAAGCTAAGGAACACACAAACACCTTATCAGGATAGTTGTCTGATTATGCGTTCTTTTTTAAAGTAAAAAATGGTGTAAATGAGAGTATGCACCTTTTTCTTTTTTAAGAACGGTAACTGCAATACCTTTATATTCCTGTATGAATCATCTGCTGCACCGGCTCCTTGAGGTTCAGTGTGCTTTTTGGTTTGTTCTGCTAATTGCATTATTAACATTATAACAAAATCAATTTTGGCATTTGTGAACTAATTTAGAATAATATGAGATAATAATAGCAATTTCTTGCGCAATCATTTTTTTTTTTAAACAAAAATTAGACAAACAAAGATGGAGAAAGAAATAGTATCCAGCTAGTGTTGCTAGAGATTGGTGCAAGCACAACCATCAAACAAAAGAACCAAATAATATTGTAAATGTATTCTTCAAGCACACCGACAAAAAAAGGTAAAATATATTTAATAAAAAATATTATTTTTATTATTTATCCTTTACCTATTGTTGTACTTGCACCAGTCAATATCTAGCAGGACTTCCTGGTATTTATTTATTATACAAGTGGACTGGGAACGCTACCTGTAACCACAACAGAGTGACTGGATCCACATGCAAGCAGCTTTACACTGCCCAGCCCAGATGTTGCAAACTCTTTCAGAAGTGCCTCCTCTGGAGGAATGACCTCTGGCCTGCCATGCCCAGTTTGTCCAAGCTCCCCACTTCCCCAGCAAAGAAGATCCATGTCCACCTCACACTGCATGTCCTGGGAAACAGACCAACAAAACTTAAACAAGTCTGCTTGGTCCTCTTTCCATGTATGACTTTATCAGTATTGCTGACTGATTTGGATTCTATTGCATGTAGGTTAACATGAGAAAAGGAGTTGTACACATAAGTAAAGAATTGAAAATACTATTATTCTCATCTGCAAATCTTTTATTTGCTATGCAGCTAACAATGACAGCATTTTCTCTGCTCTGTAGCCCTGGTGGGTTTGACATAGTGGCTCATAAAACAGTTTTCCAGTTGTTACAGGCTCTAGTTAGTGTGACCCTCCAACACAGCAGAATAAGGGATTGCAAACACCAGCTGAAGTCCAAGACAACAATGGAGACGTCATTCACCCACCCCTGAACAACACTGTCCTTTGGGGGGTAGTCAAATAATCTATAGGACTCCCACAATAGGAACCTGGCTTGTGAGTCAGCTGGTAGGGTAACACAAGTTGGGTGAGTGCAAAGGTAAGTTGGATAGCAGTAACTTACAGTAAGCTCACCAAATACATTTGGACTTATCCATGATATCAGATTTATCTAGCCTCAGAACTCTAGTCAGAACTACAATAGGGATTCTGACCTTAACAAGTCTGTTTATAGCAGCTTTTCAGTACTTACATTTGAGACATAATTGAAAAAATAAAATATAATTTTATATATGATCTATCACTAATAGTGTGCAAGAAAGTGGAAATATTTTAATAGCTGTTTATAAGCACTGGTCTTCTAGTCAGCATTGAGCTTGCATAAAACTAATCAGAAGTTCTCAGTCTTATTTGTAATGAACTGTGGATCACCAATATCCTCCTAAACATGTTTGTTTACAGTCTGCCCTCTGTGCTAATTAGAATGTGACCCTGCACGCACAGGAAAACACAAATGGAAGGTGGGTGTATGTGTACGCATACACATACATACAAACTCCCCACAGCAATATTAACAGCACAATTCCATCCGACTGATATTGGAATTTTTCGAAAGAGCAAACCAATAGATAACCTATTACAAAACTATAAGAGATCAATAGCTAATTTCTTTGCATTGATTACCACTTGGACATTTAACATGCGCCCTGTGGCCACAATGTGTGTTCCACAAGCTTAGATCCCCATTGGCTCTCATGAGTATTAAAATTATCGATTCAGACAGAGGACTAAAAATGTCAAGCTGTTCATTAATCTTAATAAAGACTGGACTTGACCAAGGCACCCTTTCTCCCAATGCAGGGATACAACCTATCCAACTAGGAGGACATGGCAAAGATTAATGAGCTTCTACTGTGGGATGTGATTTAAGTCTTTGCTATTAATATATCAATTCCAAAAGAACGAGTCTTTTATACCAGTGATTATTTTTACCCAGGGTGCACCTCAAGACAACATTTTAAAATTCATATCAACTGCTTAATAGAAGTTCTTTCTTGCAAAATTTCAAAGAAACTTCACAAAACAAGCAGTAATGAGGTCTTTGTGTGCTACGAAGCAGCATCTGCCGTTACTCTACAGATGGTCCTGTGCTGTCCATAATACACCATTTTTATCAGCACTGCCTGACAACCAGTTTCATCTCTCTCTCGCTAACATAGATGACTGTCAAAGCATTCGGGGCTGTCCTTAGCTTAATGAGGGCCCTAAGCAGGATATGATTTGCTCACTTTTTTCACTTTTAATTACTTTAATATTTCTGCCACACTTACTCATATGTTTCCTGTCTTGATTTGCTACATTCATATCCGCTAATCAGAGAGGTATCACATTATTCTGAAGCAAAAGCACTTTGAAACTGGCTCTTTTGCATGCTCACATTAATATATCCTATTACTAAAAGACTAAAAGTTGTATTTTTATTGAGATTGTGTTATAAATATCCCAGGACTTTACAATTAAGATAAACCTAACATCCTAATCCATACACAGAAATCTAGAAATCACAATGGCACAGAGATATAGATTCTGCTAAATCATAGTGAGTATTTATTAACCATGTCCTCATTTCTTCCATTTTTCATGCTGTAGAACTTACTTGGCTTTGGTTTTTCATGCAGGGCCTGCCCTTTTGTATTTTTCAAAGGCCAGTCTTTGTTATCTGAATGAGCACTCCTGGACTTCAAGCCAATGTCATATAAAAGGGTTTCTGTCTCAATTTTTACTTTTAATGTACAAAAACAGAGCAACTACCTGATCCTGTAAATTCCATTGTCTTACAAACATGTGAATTGCTCAATAAATATATCTTGGAAAAAATAAATACATTTGGAGAGCTGTAAAATAGATTCCGTTCTAAGGTTAATTTTGTTTATTAACCAAAAAACAAGAGTTGGATTCCATGTTTTTGCAATCAAAATGCTGTATATTATGAAACAGTAAAAGTAGAAATGCTGGCAGTAACAAGTAATTTGGTTGGTAACAACATGCCCAGCAACACCAAACACAAATGGAGAGAAAAAAGGTGTAGCAGCACTAAGCTACTAGGAACTAACCTGTGGCACTTTTAAAGTAGAGCTTTTCATTTTTTCCATCTTCCTTTATTACTCTTCCTTTCTGAATATATTTCTTCTTTTGGTGGTCTCTGGCATTTCTCACATTGTTGTGATTGTCTGGTTGCTCTGACTTCATTTACCACTCCTTCCTTCGCTTTGCCAGGGTAACAGTCTCCATGACATTTTCTGGTTACACTGTATCACCTGACTGAGAGTAATTGAAGTGAAGGACTTTTGGTGGTAATTTCAATATTACTAAATAACATTTCTAACTGCCTGAAGCAGAGTACAAATCCCACAGACAGCAGTGTGAAATCATGTCTTCACACCACACAGAGTTTGTGAAATACATCACTGGGGAGTCTTAAAACGTTTCCCTTTTCTAAATAACTCTCAGATACTGTATGTATAAATAATTTATATTGGCCTACCTGAGTATCCTCGTCTCCATTTTAAGTATCTGCCTTTTGGCTACTTCCTGTTTTATTCTGAAGGTTAGTGTTTGTATCCTGTGTTAACTTTTTACTTCCTTTCTCTGTCTTCTCCTAATGCAGTGGTTCCCAAACTTTTTGCTAGGCCCTCCTTTGTTTTACAATAAACTCTTCGCCTCCACCCCCCCACCCCCGCGGCACAAACACATCCTCCAACCATGCACACCCACAATTTGTTTTCAAACTCCATTGCAGTTTATTTTATACCTCAAACAAAACTGCAATAAATTACAGGTTGCAATAAAATAAACTACTACCTCTTTTAAATAACAGAAAAACAAACCATCTTTACGGTGTAATTATTTTAGGTGTAGTTTTTTGTTTGTTTGTTTGTTTGTTTTTTACTGTGTAATAATATTCAACATTCTCCAAAAGTTGATTCTGTTCATCTGGACGTAGCGTTTTGTGGGAGAAACGTTTCGTCCAGATGAACAGAATCAACTTTTGGAGATTTACTTTCCTGG
>VUQG01016225.1:0-11271 GCA_015106755.1 Etia nguti | reverse complement strand
ACAGGCATTTTCCCCCCCCCCCCCCCCAAAAAAAACAAAAAAACATCAGTGATGATTTATATTACTTATATGATATAAATGATTTGGTTTTTCTTCTGTTTTCGGCTGCTCCCCTTAGGGGTTGTCACAGCAGATAATCTGCCCCTGTCACACACTCTTCCTAGCCCACATATCCTCCCTTAAAACATCCATGAATCTTCCCCGTGGTCTTCTGCCTGGCAGCTCCATATTCAATTTTTCTTCACCAGTATAACCATTGTTCCTCCCCTCCACATGTCCACGCCCTACCAGTGTCGCCTCTCTAACTTTTATTCAAAATGCTCAACCTGAACTGTCTCTCTGATTAACTCATTTCTAGTCTTGTCTTTCATGGTCACTCCCAATGAAAATCTTAATATTTTCAATTCTGCCAACTCCGCCTTGGCCTCCTGTTTTTCTGTTAGTACTACCATCTCCAAACCACATATCATGGCAGGTCTTACCAATTTGTAAATCTTCCCACTAAACCCTGCCTCCATTCCCTTGTTCACCTCACTTGTGCACTGTCTGTTGCTTTGGATCATTGACCCAAGGTATTTAAACTCACCTGCCTTCACTACCTCTGCTCCTTGCAGCTTTACTGTTACACCTGTCTCACTCTCATTCACACACATGTATTTTGGCTTCTACTGACTTTCATTTGTCTTCTCCCCAGAGCATACCTCCACCCCTCCAGGTTCTCTTCCGCCTGCTCCTTATTCTCACTGCTGATCACAATCTCTTCTGTAAAGATAAGCCTAACCTCATCTGTTAACCTGTCCATCACCATTGCAAACAAAAAGGGGTTTAGAGCAGATGCATGATGTAATCCCACCCCGCATCCTGAACCCATCCGTCACACCTACTGCACACCTCATCACTTTCCTGCTGTCTTCATACATGTCCTGTACCACCCTCACATTCCTCTCTGCCATGTCTAACTTTCTAATGCAGTAGTTGTATGTTTTCTCTAGATCTACAAAGACACTGAGCATTTCCTTCCTTTAATTTTCCCTAAGGATTAATAAAATATTCAGATTCAGATTCTGAAGTCTTTTTGCTCTATTTCCTCTGTCCAGCAGATATACCGGAATACCATTTGATGCTGCCTAGCTACATTGTCCTATCTCTTTCAGATTGCATTTTCTGGATAAGTCCACCTCTGTGCACCTTCCTCTACTCTTATACATCACCCTATGATTCTCCTTCTTCTTCAAGCATGAGTTCACCACAGCCATTTCAATACAATAACTAGGGAATGCACACTGACAACATTCAACATCATGCCTTCGATTTACAACATCAAACTTATAATCGTCTGACACGCTTCATGCCGACAACAATACTCCTACTCCCTTTTCTCTTTCTCCCTCACATATTTTCTCATTCACCTCTTCCTTTGTCTTTGGCCAACACATTTTCCACTAACACCCTGTTGGCCAACAGCACCAGAGGTGGTTGTTAACCCTGGCCCCAACCAATTTGGAAATCTCATCCTTTATGAGCTACATGTTTTGTTTGGCCAAGATTTTACATCGCATGCCTTTTCTGACACAACCATCCCCATTTGTCTCTGCTGACCACCCAGGTCCCTAATGGTGAGAGAAGTCCTGTCAAGCCTGGAATTAAACATTTGTTTTAGTTTACAACTTTTTAAAATTCCAAGTAATTAAAGTCTAAATTAAATTGCCTGAATTAATTGGTTGATTAATTGGGTGATTAAAGTTTGATTCCAAAAAATACTGGAGGCTCTTTGATGTCAGTGGATTGGTCCACCACACACTTGGACTTCGAAACACAGCTAATTTATTCCATCCAGTTGACTTCTCATGGGCACTGTGAGTTGTGTCTTTCCCCAAGAAAGCAATTTCAGGGTATTAAAAAAAGGAAGAAAAAAAAAGCAAGGAGACAGAAAGAAAGCAAACTGAGGGAAGTCAAATATTGACAAATTTCTTTTGAAGAGAAAGAAAGTGGTGAACAGCACATAACTAACAGGTTAAGATTGAATTAGCTATGAGGAGTTGTTAAAGACAGTGAGCCAATGTCATATGTGACACTGCATCTATTAAAAATGTCCTAGCACAACACCAAAAAGCCAGAGAGAATAAAATAACAGTAGGTCCAACTCCAAATGATGTGACACAAGGTAAGCTCATGCTGTGGCAACTACAAGTTATTCCAAGCAATCATTTGTATCAAGAGAAGTTCCAATAGAAAGCTTAGCAACACTAACATCAAGCTCCATTAAAGACCAGTGGTTTTTAGCTGGTGTGCCATGAGGACAGCAAGCCATTTTGGTGAACGCAGTGCAGGCAGTGAAGACAGACTGATACAATTTATTTGTAGAATATCACAATGCACTGTTCCTTATTTTAAAATAATAATAATAAATAATTTTAAAAAAACACACACAATTTGTTGGTAGTTATTTACATGGAAATCGATGTGTTCATTTAGCTCACTGTCAGGCAGCACACCAACATGCCTATGTACACTCAGTGATTAATAAATTATTCAGTGTCCATGAGACCATTAGACTACTGTATAACTTTTGTATTTGTATTAACATTAAAAGAACACTCACAGAGAATGGCTATAGCATTTAATATCATTGTGCAGACCATAAACCTAGTTTAAAGCAATGCATTTTAATATACTGCTATTAGGTGTACTCAGCCAAGGTACTATTATTAGTGTGATAGTGTCATAAACAAATGCGTTTTAAGAGTTATCTAAACAGAAATCAAGACAATTAAACTGTTTACATTTATTATGCTGGGCACTGCTGTCAGCAGTTTAAGAAGCTAACATCAAACCTGTATGCTTCATTCTAGCAGAGGGTCCGTCCATGTTGCAGGAAGTGAGCAAGAAGATAAGATAGAGGATGACAGAAAAAAGAGAGGAAAATGAAGGTTTCCCTGAGCCTGAAGGAAAAGATGAAAACAAAGAAAATGGTATTAGAAAACTGTTTAAAAAAAATTTAAAAAATAAAATAAAAATAAGATTGCATTTTAAGTTTGTTTTCGTTTTTTTAATACCACGGGAATAAAACTAAAATTTGCGAAAATCATGCAATCTTGAAATTGATATACAAAGCAAAACTCATGTAACTATAAAGTAATTGTGGACACGATGGTGAAATGAAAGTTGAAATGTGAAACTGTTCAGACTTATTGAAAATAATTTCTTTTCAATTAAATGCGGTATATGAAAAGTTGCTGTTCTATCAGTAACATTACTGGCTACCCTAATAACCACTGATTGCTGCGGACAGTTGTTGAAGGATTTCTGAGAAAGTGTGTGTGTGTGTGTGCTAGAGTTCCCTGCCAGCGGATCTGTATTTATGAATGAAACTAATGCGATTAAAACAGGGAAGTGATCTAATGCTCTTCCTCACTATCCAGCTTCCACAACCCAGCTTCTCTCTCCTTTCTACAGTGGATGGCAGTAGAGGTCTTCCAGCAGTAATGACCCTCCTGGGCGTGGCCTCCTGCCCACCACAATTTACAACATACGCCATAGTGTCTCTGTGAAAGAGTACAGCGGAACCGTTTGTTGAGTAGTAACAGTCTTTTATTTTTTCATATTATTGTGCCTGAACCGCTGTGCAACGATGTCTTCAGTTCAAAGCTTTACTGTCGCATACGACGCAGTGAATGAATTCGTGACTTTTTCGGAGGGAGACACTATAACAGGGACTGTAACTCTGGCCTTATCCAAGGAAACCTCAGTTCAAAGCCTGTTTGTAAAGGCGAAAGGGGACGCTAACGTCCGGTGGTCTGAGAAGAGGGGTGACCATAGTCATACGTACTCTGCGCACACAAGATATTTCAAACTAAAGGACTTTTTAATCCCAGAGAGCGCCAGCGGTATGTAACACACTTCACAATCCTCTTGCAAAAACTGAATGTATGTAATTGAATGTAATTGCAAAACAAAAAAAACAAAAACAAAAACCCAAGAACAACAAAGAATTAAAGGTATTCAATTAATCTTTTGTGTTGTAAATGTAGAAGCAGCTATCAATTTTTGGCAAAGTATTTTTTTTCTCTCTATTTGTCGTGGTAAAAAGTCTCATTGACATTAAAGATGCATTTTTAACATAGTTAACTTTTAACTGTGTATTTATTGGCATTTATTAGTGTTTATTAGTATTCATTGTATGTTTAGTGTGTTTTTGGATACTGCTGGATTTTGTGAAATGTCCCCTGGGGATGAATGCATTTTTTCTCTCTTCTTTTTAAAGAGAGATCTGACCAACAGGGCAGCAGAAGTTGCAAAAAATATAACAAAGACACACGTCTCTCAAACAAAATACACGTGAATGGGAAACGACACATGTTACATTAAATACTTTGTATATTTAATTGTTAGTGTTGAAGTTCTCATTTATAATTTAACAAATGTAACAATAATAATAATATAATAATAATTAGAGTTCTGTGAAGAAATTTCAAGTGACTGAAAAGAAATGGGTTGATTATACTATATATATAAGACACAGTAAGTACAATAATGCACATGAAATGACCTAGCAAAACCAGTCCTTCCTTATTTTCTATATAACCCCTTTATAAATCCTGTTAACTACAGTCTATTTATCAATATATTACACATTACAAAAAAATCACACACACACAGAAACAGGACATCTGTTTTATTTTCTTGTTTTTATTTTACATCAATCTGTATATATTTAACATTTTTATATATAATTTCCATGCAGAAACAGCGTTTAAGCATGTAACTTGGTCAAACTGGAGTCATAGACTGTATTAGAAGCCCAATATAGAAATCTTTATTTACAATCAGCAGCTACAAAAAGCAGCTAATTTATCCTTCTTTTGTCTGTTTATTCATGGTTAAAGCCGACTGCAAAGTGTCTAAGTAAATTACAGGAGCCACAGGAATGTAGAGGAGAAAACTTATAATACTAAAGTGCAGTGGAAAAATATTGAATAGTAACAGTTATGTACCCATATTTGAAAATTTCCCAATACTATGAAACAGCAGTTCATTTTCCTTCATTTTCAGAAACGGTTTTGCCCCAAGGGACCCATGTCTACAGATTCAGCTTCCAAATACCACCAGGGTAAGTACAGTGAGTCAGCTGACCAAAACAGTGGTTTGAATTTACACTTTAACACTGATTCGAACAAACACAAAAAGTAGATCTAATCAATAACATAGCAGCAACTCAGGGCATTTAGGCTTGTAGATATTGCCAAGACAATGTGTTAAAGTTTGAACTTATATCAGAATGGCGAAGAAAGATGAGTTAAGTGAATTTGAATGTGGCATCTTTGTTTGTCCCAGAGTATTTATCTAGTATCTACTGAGTTTTTCTTACACAACATCTCTAGGGTTTACAGAGAAATTTTCCAGTTAGCAGCTGTTGTCTAAGTGAAAATACATTGTTAATGTCAGAAGTCAGAAGAGAATGAAAAGGGTGCTTTGAGCTAATATGAAAAGTAACTCAAAAACCACTCATTACAACAAGCGTATAGGAAGAGTATCTCAATGTACAACACATTGAACTTTGAAGTAGATGGGCTACAGCAGCAGAAGCCACACCTATCAACTGAGAATCCATCCTTCCTTTAGCAACATTTCATGCTGGTGCTGCTGATGTAATGGCTTGAGGGATATTTTCTTGGCACACTTTGGAACCCTTAGTACAAGCTGACAATCATTGGAGGCTACTTGAGTATTGTGGCTGACCATATCCATCCGTTTATAACCACATTGCTGTTTCCAGCTTTGTGAGACACTATGTCACAAAGCTCAAATAGTCTCAGCCTGGTTTCTTGAACATTATGAGTTCCCTGTAGCATAATGGACCAAAATCTCTGAGGAATAATCCCAGCATATTGTTGAATCTGTGCCAGAAATAATTGAGGCAATTCTGAAAACAAAAGGGGTTCAATCCATCGCAAGCAACGTGTACCTAATAAAGTGACTGCTGAGTGTGTACATGCACTTGAAACATGATGTTATTTCACTTGACAATGCATAACTTAAAGTCTGCTGTTTCCCTACACAGAAGCATGCCCTCATCCTTCAGAGGGACTTACGGAAAAATTGTCTACAAGCTAGAAGCAAAACTGTTAAGGAGCTGGAGGATGAACAGTGCAGCAGAGAAGGAGATCAAATTTGTCTCCAAATGTGTTCCAAACCTTCATTCTCTGATGGTGTGCACAGTATTTAAAAAATACATTCAGCCATCTTTGATATGTTGTGTATTCTCCCGCTACGTGTTAATTTAATGATGCACTCAGTGTGAACCGTCCTTCTTGTAGACACAGCACTTTTCATGCAAGAGAAAAACAATGTCTGTTCCAAATAATGGCCATTATTGGCCAGATAATTCTATTTTCATTTGTTCAAGGTAGGAGGTAATGGAGGTGAAATGTTTCCCAGCAGAAATGTTAATAATCCAAAAGGCACGGCTCTAATTATCAACAGTAATGACCAGTGCATTCCGTTTAAAGTGTTACCTGGTAGATCTAGCTCCATCAGTTAAACCAGTGACAGGTGAAATGAATAGAATTGATAATTTTGTCACAATGCAGTGCTGCTATCCATGTAATACACACCAAAATACCATAACCATGCTAAAGACCCAGCATATGCCTTGGGCAAGGCAATCCCAATAGCAGTGGTCTCCCCACAGCAGGATAATATACCCAGGCCCCAAAAACACCAGGCTGTCTTCTGCTTTCTGCCTGGCCTCTTAGGAGTCAGAACATTAGATCACCCTGTTCAGTTAAGGGTCTGCTAAATGCGCTGAAATGAGCCTTATTTCACCAATAACCCACCCCATAATCTGCAGGTCAAAAAAGATCCTCTGGGGTGGCTGTAGCTCTGGAGGTAGAGCAGGTCATTTACTAAGCAGAGGGTTGGTGGTTTGATTCCTGGCTGCTCTAGTCTGGATGCCAAATAACCCTGGGCTAAGATACGAATAATTGTTTTGCTTGTTTATTCCATTGTAGTCACCACAAGTTGGTTCAACAAACAAAGAGATGGGTTTTTTCTCAAAAGGGCACGTGCACATGGACGTAACTGTTGACAGGATGGGTTACGCAGCAGGTATTAAAATTTCTTTTCAAATGTTGTAGGTCTCAATTCTGTTTACACTCTTTTCTCACTATACCAGAAAATATTTTTGTGTGGTTGAACAATGCCAGAGTTCAGTAAGTTAGGTAATAATTTAGGATGCAAAAAGACTATTGAGATCATAGTTCACAAATCGTCTTATCCAGCTTTTCATTCCCATAATATAGAAATTATCAATTTTATTGGCATCTTGTAAATAAAGAGATATTAAAATGTTATCTGCTTTATTTAATGTATTTTGTCCATTCCAGTGCCCTGAAGGCCAACTTGATTATGTGGCATCCAGGGAAACTTATTTGCCACAGTGTTAATACAACCGCAAGTTAAGCCTGTAGTCTTAATTGTTTAAAATATTTGGCATAGTTAACAGAAATTAACAGCAATGTAGGCACAGAAATGAAAAATGTAGGGATGTTGCCTAACTTGCACTTTCAGAAATTACTTTCCAAAAGTTTGACTTTAAGTAATAGGTGTTGTGACTTTCTAGTGTATACTAGACAATGGCACTTTAGTCGATAAAAAATGTAAAGACAATTGTATTTAAAATCCTTTTTTTATTATTATTTTTTTTTTTACAGGTGAAACAATGGTTATTCTTGCAAAAGTTGACAACTCTTCATCCAGTGACATGACACCAAAATTTAGCTTAATACAGGAAGTCGTGTACCATGCCAATCGCAGAACCAAACATGAGAATACAGTTTGCCATAAAGTGACTGACAACTGTATTAAACCAAAAACACAGAAGGAGCTCAGATGTGAAATAAAGATTCCTAGTGATCACATGCTGACAATCCAGAACTGTGATATTATCTCAGTGAAATACTCTTTAAAGGTATGTAGTACTGTATCTAAAGCAAAACTTGAATTTTTGTGGGAATCAATTTTATTATTTATGCATCACAGAGCCATTTGTAATTGACTGTGTGAACAGCAGTAAATATCATTGAGGAAGTGGCTGTCAGATGTTCTCTTGTTGCTTTTCCAGTGTAAATGTACTGTACTGTATCTCATGTACTAATGAGATAAATTTAAATATATTTTCTTTCTCCTAGGTATATCTGGACATCAGCTTTGCTTTTGATCCAGAGGTTCTGTGCCCAGTGGTCATTTTACCTCCTGACTTGGCTCCTGGCTGTCGGAGTAATATGAATGTAGGTCCCTATCCAACAGGTGCTATTGGGGGTCCAAGCAAAAGTGACTTCCCTCCCCCTGCAATGCCCATGGGCCTTCAACCTATGGCTCCACATTCAGGCAGTTACGGATATCCAGGAGTCCAAAGCTATTCAGCACCACCACCTATAAACCCAAATAATCCTGCTGTATATGGTGGTCCAGTGGGCGTGCACTCTTCTCAGCCAACACACATGTTTGGAGGCTACAATAACCCAGTGCCACAGGTGCCTTCGCCATATGGAACTCCATTTTCATCTTCATCATCTTCTGTCCTGCACCCGCCACCACCCCCACCCCAACAATTTCACCAACCCCCATCTGCCCTTGAGAGCCAGCCATCTCCTTCTATTCAATCTCCAGTACCTCCTGCGTACAACATGCTGCCTTCTGCACCAGTGATGAATGTAGACTTCCTGTCTCAATCAGATGGAGCTCCTCCGTCATATTCACTCCTTTTCCCAGACAAATCTGATGCAAAATAACTGACTAAATGCTAAATGGTTAATTAGTGAGTTACTAAGTTATAAACTAAACCCGTGTAGGTAAAACTTTGATATTAGACCACCCCTATTATGTCTTGAACAATTTATTTTATTAAAATGAAATTGTTAATGTATGCAGTATTTATCATTTAGTCACCTATATACTGGACTTTATATACTGGACATAAATAAGGCTTTTGCACTGCATGCGATTTAATGGGCAGGTCAGGTCGCTCATTAACTTTGTACAGCTACTTATGCCTTAATTATCACGGTGCACTGTATTTTGCATTGTTCAAAATGCCCTTTTTCAGTATTAATATCTGCCTCAGTGCTCTGTTTAGAGGAATATAATAAGAAATTGCCAACACTGCATCAGGCTTTTTAGATACATATATTTTATATATTTTTTAGTATTAAAAAGCTGAAAAGACATTTATTTCCTCTATACTTTAGTGTGTTGAGTTTATCTCAGTTCAGTGCAATTTTACCTATGTAGCGTCAAATCACAACAACAGTCAAAGCGTTAAACTACTTTTCTTGCCTCTTTTATAACTCTGTTTAACAGTTTGAAATCTTGTTCTAGTCTAATACCCTTGGCCGTCAAACAATTTTGAAGCCAGATTTACCCTAAATTTCCAACCAAAATTGGCAGGTCCTTCCTGCTGTGCAATATGCTGAGGTGAATTGCTTAAAAGAATGTTGTAAAAATGTTGCAACTGCTTGACATGGGTTTTCTTCTTTCTTTTTTAAACCTCATGCTTTAGGCAAAGGCACACAATCATTTGTAAAGTCAGCTGACTGGCATCAAGGAAAGCAGTCCATTTGACCAACAATCTAGCATGTCTCCAGTACAGGACTCAGTCTCACTTATGAATCGGTCAACAATGATAGTCTCTCCTCCAGAAAAAATATCTTAGGCACAGCTACTTAAAGGAAAAAAACTGTCTAATTGTAGGAAACTGAAAAGACAAAAGACAAGGGACTTCATTCACAACCGTTTCATATGTACGAATCTCACACATAAATTCTGTGGATGAATGTTTCACAGAGAAATCAGTGATTCATTGGGACTTTCTTATCTGAATTTATCTGTACTCATTGAACAAATTTAGCTTTAGACCCTGTGTACAAACAGACGATAAAGACCTGGATGTTTTATGTTACAGTCAAGCAAGGGAAAATAGCGGTTGGAGACTGCAGTACAACCAAAATTATACCAAATGTGTGCATTGAAAGCAAGATATTGTTGTCTCTTAAATGGTTGCTTCAAACATGGAGACCTGATTTGCGGCCATTTGCAGGTCAGTGATTTAAATGAAAATGACAATAGGCAGACAGAAGGTAATGCCTGGCACATGCCTTACTCCCAATACTCGAGATAGGCATAAACCCATATTGTTTATGAAGGAACAAATATGTGAGCTTTACTTCACAGATAACATAATTACTTTGCTCCTACTTTGTACCCTCAATATTACGGAGTACAAAGTAGCAGTAATAAACTATTGGTCAAATTCATCATGTTTTTACATTTATTAACAACTATGAAAAGTGGGGGACAGAGCTTTTCAGTCTGTGGTACCAAGCTTTCAGCAGTTAATCACCTCTGTCTAACTGACTTAAAGTTAAATATGAAAAACTTTTCTGTTTAATCTGCTGACATTCTTTTTTTATTTATGTTTTTCTTTATTTTATTCTGTTTTAACATCATTCTCGTATCATTATCAATTGTAATATTGTATGTGAAAAAGCACTATATAAATAAATAATAATAAATAACAAAAACTGATAATAAAAAATAAAAAATAAATACATAAAGTTATTTATTTTACTTAATAACTTTTAAAACTTATAAACAAAAATAACAATAAAATAGAAAAAATGTTCATCAAATAATAAAAGACGGGACAAATATCACATTGAAAGCACAAAAAGCAAATATTTAAAAGAAAAGATGTCATTCTCTAAACCAAATACTCATGACCAGACAGAATTGTGGAACTTTGTTTAAATATTGTAGGCTAATCTGGACAGAGGTTATCTTCATCTTGATTTAACACATCAATGCTTAAAGATGAAGACTTCATTAAATATTTAAAAAAAGAGTGGACTCTTTATTTAGACTATAATGACACTCCCGGAACATCAGCATCGGTTCTATGGGAAGCAGGGAAAGCTGTGATGAGAGCTAAAATAATTTCTTCACAGACATAAAAAGAAAGAAGAAAACAAAAATATTCAGGAATTAGAAAAAAACATCAAATCCCTAGAAGAAGCCTACGTGTCCCACCAAGATCAGGAAATATTGAACAAAATACGCAAAACAAAACTAGAATTAAATGAAATTATGTATAAAAAATTTTTATAATAAAAAAACTAAATTCTTAGTACAAAGACTACGCTTACAAAATTTTGAACATGGTAACAAATCCGGTCGATTTCTAGCTAACCAACTGAAAATAAATAAAGAAAAAAC
>VUQG01016222.1:0-11237 GCA_015106755.1 Etia nguti | reverse complement strand
TCACATTTAGGGACTCACTGAGCTAGATTATTAGTCTTAGTAATGTTTTTCTCCATTCGGATTTGTCATGTATATTGTGTTTGTTTTAATCAATGTTTGTTTCCAGTTCGTATTCCTAAAATCACTCAATGCCTATGAAAGGTTAAATAAAAGTGATTTAAAAACCTGTCAGGAACTCTAAATCGGCGACACCAAGCCTCCAGTCGGCTGTATTTTGCAGTTACACATTTTTCAAAATGGCTTCCAAAGAGGGACCGGTGTGTCAGATTTTCTCGTTCCAGGACTGGAAAGCCTCTCCTGATTCGATTTTTGAGCTCCCCGCACAGTATCTGACCCCCACACCCTCTCCCATAGTGATAGATAACGGTTCCTTCCAGACCCGGGCCGGCTGGGCGGCTCCGGGGGCCGAGCTCGACCCTCCGCGGCTCCTGTTCAAGTCGGTGGCGGCGCGAAGCAGAGGCGCTGCCCGCAGCGAGACCCAGATCGGTAACGATATCCCCAATTTGGAGCCGCTGCGGTGGCTGCTGAAGAGCCAGTTTGACCGAAACGTGGTGGTCAACTTTGAAATCCAGGAGCTCATCTTCGACTATGTGTTTACACACCTGGGCATCACGTCAGAGGTGAGCGGAAGTTAAATCAGTCAGTTTAAAGTGAAACGTTGGTGGGCTTGAAGGTTTTGTATCTGGAGTTCAGTGACATTTTGGATTAATGGAACAACTTAACTCCGGGAATATTTTCTGCTAGCTGTTTATAGTCATGTAAGTCACGTGGACACCCAGACAATACATCAACACCACTTTATTATTATTATTTTTTTTGCAGGGTAGTGTGGATCACCCCATTGTGCTGACAGAGGCGCCCTGCAACCCACTGCACTGCCGCCAGATGATGTCAGAGCTGCTTTTTGAGTGCTACAGTGTCCCATACGTCTCCTACGGTGTGGATTCCTTGTACAGTTTCTACCACAATAACAATCAAAGGAAGCTCCAGCCACCACACACGGGCATCGTTCTGTCCTCAGGTTACCACTGCTCACACATCCTGCCAGTTATCAATGGCAGGTAAGGATCAACATGCGCAAACGAATGATTTATATACATCTTTTACTGTCTGCTCTGCTTTCCTGATTTTTATCACACACCATAGTTTTAGTTCTGATCTGTTTTTTGATCGAGGTTGGATGCTGTGAATTGTAAACGTGTGAATGTGGCTGGGAGCCAGGCAGCGTCTTACCTGCAGCGCCTCCTGCAGCTGAAATACCCAGGTCACCTTGCTGCCATCACGCTCAGCCGCATGGAGGAGCTGCTGCATGAGCACAGCTACACCGCTGTGGATTATCATGAAGGTACAAATATATCCGTGCACATGTAAATATGCATTTTTTTATGGGACAGCAATTAAATGCTTTCAATTTATGATAGCTGAAGAACATTTAAGTAACATCAGTAAAATGCACACAGTGAGTTCCTCCTCAGAACCCCTAGAGAAAAAGATGACTGTGAATAAAAGGAGTGAGGAGCCAGCACAGAGATGCATGCATGTGCTTTCTCCTCTCCTTGACTTTGCATTTTCTCTGTGCTGTGTTTTCCATAGAGCTGGAAAAGTGGCGCAGCCCAGAGTTTTACGAGCGGGAAGTTCACCGTATGCAGCTTCCGTTTTCGAGTAAGGTGCCGGGCGGCTGTGTGAGTGTAGAGGAGCGGCAAGAAAGACGAGCTCAGCAACTTCGACGACTTCAAGAGATTAATGCTCGCCGCCGAGAAGAGAAGCTGCAGCAGGACCAAGAGAGGCTGGACAGACTCTTAGCAGTACAGGCAAGGACCTTATTGGACCATTTAGGGTTTACAAGCATAAGAGTCGTCTCTCTGATGGCGGATTCAGTCGGCTGTTTGTTTCTCTCATCTTTTTCCTTTTTTTTTTTAAACGCCTACCTTTCTGTACTTCAATGCAACTGCCTACAGGAGGTGTGGATCTTGTTTTTAGGCCGGCACATTAATATGCACACCTACGGTAGTTGTAACGGTAGTGCAGTGTTGACAAACAACATGATTTCTAACACAGCACCTGATTGGCAGATAAAATAACATTCTGTTGCACTTCCACTGGGATTGCGGGAATCATTTGCAACACCATGTGTAAGAAAGATGGGAAAGAGTCGCAGAGAAAGACATGCGTAATTTGGATGCTGGCAGTTACACTGCGAGTCAAAGATGATTGATTGATTGTTCCAGCTGAGGACGGAAGACAATTGGGAAATTTACACTCGGTAATAAACACATCAAACAGCTGAAGGCAATGTAGGATTTTAGTTATTCTATGGTGTAAATCTGAGTTTATGTCTAGTAAGTAAATCATTTTTACTTACAGATGGCAGTAAACAAAAAGCTACCCAGGCATGCATCATCAAAAGGAACAACGGCACCAGCAAGAGAAGACATGCTAAAAAATTTGTACTTTGTGGGCTCAAAAATAGTCTTTTGTCTTATTGAAAGCTCAGAGATCTGATTTTCAAACTGGTTGTATTGATAAGATTGAGCTAGTAAGTTGAGACTATAATTGTATATTGTTTGGAAATGGACCTAAAAAGCTCAAAAAATATGTAAAATTCCATCTGTTGCCTCCAAATGAGTTTACTCTAATTCTGTTTAGAGTTTATTCATCCTTTCTCAGTATATCACCTACTGATCATAGAGTGGTGTGTGTGTGTGCAGGAGCTGCTGGAGGACGGCCTGCTGGATCAGTTTCACAAGAGTCTGGTGGAGCTTAACATGGATTCAGCCGAGGAGCTGCAGTCGTATATCAACAAATTGCAGCTGGCTGTAGAGCAGGGTAGACAGAAGCTGCTGCACAGTGATGGAGCAGAGGGAAAGGCGGAGGTAGGTGTTCTGCCATCAAGTTTAAAAAATAGAATTCGGTTGTACTGACTTGTTTTTGCATGTGCTGTGCCCACATTTCCAGGCTCTATGTCTGAATCAGCATTTGGATAAATAAGTCTAACTGCTTTTTGGTAGAAAGGAAAAGGAGTTAATAGAAGAATGCTATGTATGACCTGCGCATATGACAGCGTTAGCACTGTATGTATAATGACATGGTTATTTAAATAATCCAGAAGAAGAGCTCAAGTTGTCAAATTACACTGAAAATGACTACTGAGCACAAGTCAAATTGAAATGATCCAATAATTAATTAGGTGTAAATGTCATTATCACGACTGTGCTGCGAGGCTCTACAGCACCTATGCTCGATTGCTGCGGTGGATGTAGTGCTGGTGACACGAAGCCTGAGGCTGTTCTGTCGCTCTCTGTCAGGTGTCAGAGCTGGAACAGCCGATGGACGAGACAGATGGAGTGGCACTGATGGATTCTGACTTCCCCGAGGACTCGCTGCCAGAAAAACCTGCTAATGTGGTTCAGGTAATGACACAGGATACCTGAATGTCTCAGAGACATGTAGAGCCTCATTAATGCTGTGCAGGGGCATACCTGCTGCGGTCATGTGTGCAAAATGTGTAGAAAAACTTCTAGTAGTTTTTGAGCATAACTTTGCTATTGCAACATTTGAAACATGTGGTGGTGTCAATACTTGTCATAACTTCACATCAATGAAGGAGAACTTTTTTCCTCCCTCCTCCTTCTCCAGCCTGTGTTTAACATGGCAGAGTACCACCAGCTCTTTGTGGGGACGGAGCGTCTGCGGTGTCCAGAGATTTTGTTCCAGCCCTCGCTGACTGGAGAGGAGCAGATGGGACTGATGGAGACTCTGCAATATGTTTTGGCCAGGTAATGATGGGATGTAACGTAAAAGCACCAATATGCAGAGAAGTTATATAAACACATAACCTCATCCTGATGAAATTATTACAAGGAGTCAGAAAATGCTATGTTATATCTTCTAAACATTCTTTTATTATTGTTTTTTTTTTTAATTAATTTTTTACTGGTGTTGTATATTTTTTTGTTAATGATGAGAACTCTGATGCTCACAAATAGGTACACTCCAGAGCAGCAGGAGGCGCTAGTGAGCAATGTATTTCTAACCGGAGGGAACATGCAGTATCCTGGGATGAATGAGAGAGTAGAGCGAGAACTGCTGGCCATGAGACCTTTTCAGTCACACTTCAAGGTACAGCATGTGCTCTCCTAAAACCCTGTTTTGTTTACTTTGTCAGAAATCTTTTTTGATGAGAAAAAAAAAAATCTAACATAGTTTAAACAGTAACCACAAAAAACACAAACAAGAGCTGTCAGGTGGAGGTAAAACCCTGGACTTTAAGCTCTCTTGTTTGAACCAGAACATTGACTTTTCTCTGGAAAAAACACTTGAACATAGTAAAGGAACACAAAACCCCACAAAAAGGTTATATTGTCTCTTTAAAGTCATCGGCTCAAACATTTTTCTAAAGCTGAAAATGGGAAAATGCAAAGAGTTCAACATGGGATGTGACATAAATATAAATGATCTAATGTACACTCACTGTACACTTTGTTAGGTACACCTGTTCAACTGCTTGTTAGTGCAAATATCTAATCAGCCAATCACATGGCAGCTACTCAGTGCATGCAGGCACATAGGCATGACCAGGATCAGACGCTGAAGTTCAAACCCAGAATTAGAATGGAGAAAAAAAGTGATTTAAGTGATTTTGAAGATTGTCCCGCCACAGGGATTGTCCCACACAGCCATCTTAAAAAGAGAACATATCCAGTGAACGCCCTCCACAGCCGACAAATCATGTCAATATGGACCAAAATCTCCTGAGGAATGTTTCCAGCACTTGGTTGAAGAATTAAGGCAGCTCTAAAGGGGAAAAACGGATCCAATCCAGTACTAGCAAGGTGTACCTAATAAAGTGTCCAGTAAGTGTATGTAAATAGTGCATATAGGTAGATATGAAGCAAAAGAGCTTGTTTCAAAGTAAAGAAGTGAGTTATGGGAGCAGTTATGGGATAAATGACTCCAGCTAAACTGTCCGGTCCTTTCAGATGTTTTGATTGTTGTTGAGATCATCTAAAACGGTAACCTAAAACTTCTTCATAGGTGACCATGGCGTCTTGTCCGGCCTTGGATGCCTGGCATGGAGCACGATGCTGGGCGTTGGAGCACCCACCTGGAGCAGGGTCGGAGGGATGGATCAGCAGACAGGACTACGAGGAGAAAGGAGGCGAGTATCTGAGCGAGCACTGCGCCTCCAACGCTTTCGTTCCCATGAAGATCGCTAAACCCGCTCGCCCTGCTGAGCCATCCGTTACAATGCAAGCATCAACAGAAGCTTCTGCTGCCATCACCATGGTTACATCAGACCTGACCCCCTCCTCCTCCTCTTCTAGTGCTGTTGCTGATGTTACCACAGTTACCACGTGAAGCAAACCTTTCTGATGTCCCCCCGACGTGCCCGAAGTTCAGGAATAATTTCAGGATGAAGTGAAGGGTTTCACTTCGTCCTCTTTCCTTCAGCTCGACTCTGAGCGTGCTTTTTCAAAAACCGCCAGAAAGCTGCTGTCAGTTCTGCTGAACGCTTTGGCCTTTGAATTTCAGGCGGTGGGAACAAAAACCTAAAAACGAGCTTGAGAGAGGCGGGAAATGCCTCGTCTAAACAAAACTGTAACTGAATCAGGACACCGCTGTTCTTGGTGAAATCACAAGAGTTCATATTGAACAGGCATCAAATGAATGTTGTTACAGGCCAAGGATATTTTCTGTATTATTGTGTAAATATAATTTTATTTTGTATGTGTGTGTTTTTACCAGTATTTTTTAATATAAATTGATTTGTGACTTGGTGACTCACACACAATTTTCCACTAATGTGGAGAATAAAGTTGTTCTGTTCTGTTCTAAATGCCACCAGAACAATGTAATAAAATATTGTTGGGTTAAAGTAGGTGGGCTCTTTAAATGAAAAAAAATAAATAAATAAAAATTGTGTGTTGCACTATATTGTTCTACCACTAGATGGCACAAATGAACACAAAATCTTACTCTGGCTTCACTATTATACAGTTACAAGCAGTATTTAGTGTTTTGTACTAATAGATTATGTAAGCCGCCTGAGGGCCGTCTTATCAGCCAGACTGAAGGAGACACATTCTTACCACAGATTTCCTTTAATGCTAAAACTCATTGAACTTTATTCTCATTGAGTCATTGGACAGCAGGTGAATCTGGTCTGCTGTTGACCGAGTATATATCTATACCTCCACACTCATCTGAAGATTTTAAGTCTTGTCTGACACACCGTGAGTTGTCTTGGAGGGTGTGTACATTGCATTGTTTCGCAGTCCTCGTTATGAACCTGGCTGGCCTCTGAAGTCTAATAGCATCATGTGGTGTTAAACCGTGCTCAAGGTTCAGAACGTTCTGCTTTTCCCCAAACAACTGTGTGGCGACCCCACTCATAAAATAGCCCCCGGTTTCCACAGCAGGGCTGAACTTGGCTAATCAGAGCCAACACAGGCCAGTGACTGCAGGTTGATTGGCTCAAATGTAACTAGAGGGATTAAAGGGGAAAAACAAGGCAATATTTTATGTGTAAAAGCTAGTAACCAGGATTTATTTCTGTGGCTACGCTGCAGTCCAGCCGGGCTTTCCTAATGAGTTTGAGGGGGGAAAAAAACCCAGCAGATGTTCTCTACCTTCTCCTTACCATTCAGTGCACAGCATTTATATGGGCTACTAGAGGCTGTTGTGTGGCTTTTTGCTTGGTATAAAAAGGAGGTGAATAATGCTGACTAAGTTGAGATTTTAAAAACTGCAAAAAACTCTTTAATTCTAACAGTTTTCTGAGGTTAGGATCTCCAGTGGCCTTATTCTTCTCACCGCTGTGATGCAGTTATTCTACACCCTATATACAGCAGTGATGCACAAGTCAAGCACTCCTGCTGATACTGTAGGTACACCATGCAGATCTTGTGTATTCTTAAACAAGCCTGCTCTGTCTTGCACCCTGTTTGTGCCACCAGGTTGGCCAGTGTCCAATTAGGAGGATTTATTTGAGTTCCAGTGTTGTAGGTCAGCAGGAACGCCAGGCAGCTCAGAGCACATGTCACAGTCCTGTTGTAAAGGAGAGGAAAAATAATGACCCACAGTTGGAGCTGTGACAGATGCACAAAAGGTATTATTTTTCTTAATGGCTGGCCAATATCAGTTATGTTATTGTTTCTGTGTAAAACCTGCTGCATTCCAGAAAGATCCTCAGTGAAATTATCCACTTCCCCGCCAGTTCAAAGTTCAAAGAGGTCTTCGTGGTTGCGATATATGAAATAGCCTGTCAGCAGAGTGTCTTGTTGGCATAGTTACGAATGATGTAACAGTGAGTCTGGGATGCTTTCTTGTAGACAGCTCCTCCATCTCTCCCCATGCTTTCTCTCTCGTCAGTCATGGCGTTTTTTGTTTTTTTTTAAACTATAAACACACATGCAAACATGAAGGTGACTCCAGCTTTAAACCTGCTGATTTAGAGACACTTAAGACTGAAATCATTAAATGAATCTAAAAATATGGGATCTGATGGATTATTGTAAATAGAAGTTTGACATAATCATTACATGTTCACCTAGTTCTTTATCATTCTGAAGTCCAACTACATTTAAATAGGGCTTTTTTTGTTTTGTTTTTTTTCCTGCAAATGTTACTTCAGTATCTCATCCCCTTCCTGGAGCTCACTGTGCCAGCTGCTGTCAGTCTGACTGACGTGCCGCTCCAGTGGCTGTCTTGAATAAGACTCCCCCCCATTAGCGAATGCTCCTATAAGCAAGTTTTAAAATTAAAATTCAGTTTGGTTTTCTACAGAAACTTTTCAAAATGCAGTTAATGTTGCAAAAGGTGATATTTTATTTCAAAAATGTGATTTTGTTTATCACAAATAAATTAATTTAACTGCCAGTGTAAATGAAAAGAGGTGAAATGATGGTTCCAACATGATGCTCTAACCCTGGTTTCCTGGCTGATAGTTCAGAGGCATCCCACAGATGTTTGATTAGATGTCACCTGGGCAGTTTGGAGTCCAAGCCTACAACCTGATCTTTGCTGTGTGCCTTTCTTGACCACTTCCTTCAGTGTAACAGGATGCTCTGTTTTTTCCGGATGAATGCTGTTGCCGTCCGCTTGGTCTGCAAGTTTAGATGGTGTGTGTCAAAATCATCACCTGCAAAAATGCAAAGACCCAAGGTTTCCCTGCAGATGATTGCACTGTAAGAAAGTGACCTGTCTGCGCTTGTAATCTGTGGGTATGACTCATATTTTTGCTAAACAAACATTTGATGAAGTCGTTCAAAATAAAAACACATTAATATCATGTTAGATTTTGTGTGAATTTAAATCTATTGCTCCATTAAAAATTCTATCATTATCACTGTCTTGAGTTTCCTGACTCCCAGATTGGGCGTTTAACAATTCATCTTCAACAGACATGTTGGCTGCCGTCCAATCAGAGGAGCTTTGTGTAGATGCTATACAATAACATCAACATTCGGAGCTTATTGACCCTGACACAGCTGGTATTTCCTGCACTGACAGAGAACATGGACAGTCTGTGAGTAGATAAAATTACTGTAAGGATAGTGTACTCAAAATCATTTGGAGCATTTATGCACAAGAACAGAGACTATTGCAAGCTCAAATTCATACTACTGACAAAGGAGCCGTATAGTAACCGACTTCAAAAGCACAAATAAGTAACCTTTAAAGAAGATTCCAGCTGTTAAAGCCACTTCTCTGTTGCCCGTGAATATTTGCAGTGTTATTCAAGGCACTCGAATTTTTTTTTTCAAGACCTTAAAAGCTTTTTTTGTTTGAAAATACTATATGTTTTTCACAGAGGAAAGTTGGCTGTGCTGCAGGAGCACTTTGAGAAGTTTGTGGATGTTTTAAAACAGTTTTTAGCTCAGTGAAAACCTGTCACTTTTTTCACACCTTTGTAAGTGACTTGAACTGAACTACAAACTTTCCAGAGTCGCCTTTGAAGGCAAAAGTAGGCTATGCTTTTATACTAAAAAAGGTATTTGGAATCTGTCTCCTCATCAGCAGTAAAACGCTCGCTGGATATATCCTGATTATTGTTGTCATTTGCCTCTCTGACTGCACAGTCTTGAAGAGAAATATAAACACAGACATAAAAGAATAGTGCCTGTGAGCTTTATCTCAGTGCAAACACGTAATCTCACATGGATCAAAAAAGAGGTCAGAGACACACTTTGATCCCTCGGGGCTGTACCCTGCATCCTCGGGGTGTGGACGGCCATAAAACTAGTTCCAGCTGATCCCTATAGCTGTTTATCTTTAAGAAACAGAAATGACAGTTACGGCTATACGTCAGCAACACTCAGCACTTTTACATCAGACAAGCACAACATGTCACAGAGTCACAAATGAAAAGAAAATCCTGTTCTTTAAAAGTTTGGCTCTGGTGTAAAATAAATAAAATAAAAACAGTGTGAGCGTCACTACTGAAGCAGTTTTATCAGTTTTGAATGTTTGCTCGTCTGCAGCCATTATGTTTGTTTTAACACAATGCCAAAGAGGAAAGACATCAACAACAATGTTAAAAAAGCAACTGTTGCTCATCAATCAGGAAAGGGTTTTAAGTCAATTTCCAAACAGTGTGAAGTCTGTCATTCTACAGTGAGAATGCTCAGCATATTCTCCCCAAGGTCAGAGTGTTCAACCCTAAACCAAAACAAATCAACCAACCAACCAACCAACCAACCAACCAACCAACCAACCAACCAACCAAACAAACAAACAAACCCAAGAGATACATCTCTGACTCTACAGGGCTCAGGTTGCGTGTTAAATATTAAAGTTTGTGTCTCTTCTCTCCAAAATGACTTCTGGAATAATGTTTTTTTAATAAACAGCACCATGTTTGTCGAAAACTAAACACAGCATGTCAGCACGAACACCTGATATTAACAGCCAGGCATGGTGGTGGAGGGGTGATGATTTAGGCTTGTTTTGCAGCCACCGGATCTTGGGCACCTTGCATGCACTGAGATGACCTCTGTATACAATATATATATTATATATAAGTATATGATATATAAGTATTCTAGAGTCAGATGTGAGGCTATCTGTCCAACAGCTAAAGCTAAAGAAACCATAAAGGTGCTGCAATGGTCCAGTCAAAGTACAGACCTCAACCAGACTGAAATGCTGTACCGGGACCTTAAGAGAGATGTGTATGAAAGAATGCATGTCTTAATATTATAAAAGAAGACATGTTACCACCCAGGGAACCCAGAAGGCCATGGTTATTTCAGCAAGATAATCCCAGACCACGTTCTACAAATATTACAATATCATGGCTTTGTACTAAAACAGTCTGAGTAGTGAAGTGGCCTAGCTGCAGTTCAGACCTGCTAAACATTTGTTAGGTAACAGGTCTGAACCTGCTATACATTTCTGTAGCATTGCATGAACAAAATGACAAAGCTTGGCACCAAGCTGAGCTGAATTGCTGCATTAACGAAGATTATGAAAAAAAATTGCTTTTAAAACTACAGAAACTGGCGTCCTAAGTTCCCAAACACATACTGAAAAAAGAAGCTATGCACCACAGTAGTGAAGGACTTGCCAGTATAAAATGAACAATGAGGATATATTAAAAAAACCCAACACAATCATATTTCTCATTTTTAACCTCCTTTTAGCATTTACAATTTAAAACCCCAAAACTAATTTAGACACTTTCATCATTATAAAGCTGTTGTTTAGTGAGAGTTTTTTAGATATTAGCTGTCTGGCTTCTCCTAAATATAACTCAAGTAAAAGAGATTTGCATTGCAGTACTCAAAACACCAAAAAAAGTACATTTGATAAACTTTCTTCCCACAAACCTTGATGTGAGCAGATTTATACAGGTTCATGTCCTTTATACAGTCCAAATTAGCCAGCTGGAGAACTGTGCTGGACACGAAAACCATTAAAGTTTTTTCAAAAATTATTTTTTTCATAATTAATTTATATTCTACAGTTTTTTTTTTTTAGCCACTTAAATTTTGCCCCTGAAAGGAAGACAAGTCCACAGAGTGTGACTGTGTGGAAAGATCAATGTTTCCACAACATCAGCAGCGCAGGCACTAAACACACAGTCTCTTTGAGAGTGGTTCCAGGCACTCATTTGCAATTTGCAAAAGGGCTGACTACCACTACCACTACGGCGCACACACACACACACACACTGATGTGGGCGATGTGAGGGCGCAGCCACACTGCCATGGTCAGCACTGCTCAGATCAGATTTA
>VUQG01016219.1:4558-27851 GCA_015106755.1 Etia nguti | reverse complement strand
GCCATTCCCCAACTCTCTGTGAATGGTACTCATGGCCATTGATCAGTGGTCTTTGATCAGTGGGTTTTGGTCAGTGGTTGTTGATCAATGGTCATGAGAATTTGCATAATTAAGATTAAGGAACTGACCTCCCAGCCCATTGTTCCTTCAGTGGGCTGGTTTCAGTCATTATGCAAATGTACTGTTTATAAGATTGGGGAAACCTGCAGTCAGCTGAGACTGAAGAAGTCACTTAGATGAGTGACGAAACGTTTCTCCCACAAAACGCTACGTCCAGATGAACAAAATCAACTTTTGGAGATAGTACCACTTTGTGTCTTCCTTCTATATTTTATATTCCCCTTGCTATAAGAGCTGTGTAACACCCAAATTTCTCATTTGTGGGATAATAAAGGTTTATTCTATTCTATTCTATTCTATTCTATTCTAAGAGCTGCTTTGCCTACATTACACCACAAGAGGGAATATATCCTAAAAAGCAGATCAAGTAGGAGTAAAGAGGCCAGGCCATTCACTGTAATACAGTATGCCTAACAAAAGTCTAGATACGGTGTACAGAATGTGTAACAATGCACGATCTCTGTATGTTTGCAGGTAAGCAAGTATAAAATAGTCAAGTTGACCTTGGTGTGAGGTTACGTCCATAGGGTGTTTATAGTGCATTTATTGGCATCAGTGTAGATTAACCATGGTAATAATTATCAGCAGGTAAAGCTAATTCACCAGTCATTTTACCCGCCTTGTGGGTACCCACCAAGTCAAACAATGTTCATGGGTCCATCGGTGACTTTTTACAGAAAGACAAGTAGAGACGGCTGTCAGTATCTACTATATTACCAAAAATAATTGAGCTGACAGTGACATTGCAAGTGACAGTGACAAGCAAGGAAGCATTGTCCCGACATTATGCCACTAATATATCCATATGGTAGGATTAAACAGATCTCAAGTAATCATGAAAATCGTAGCATCATGGACACATTGATATTCATGACCTCTTAGAAAAAGTTTCACAACTGACAGTACAAAGGTCTACAGTAAATACGAATTCATATTACTTGGTATAAGCCTGAAAGGGAAAAGTTATTATTTTCAGCATTTGTGGAATCTGACCAGAGTATAACCCTGTACACTTCATAATTTATCCTGCTACTTCTATCACCAGTTACATTATCCATAAACAGTAGTGAACTGGTTCCACATTCCTACAGCATAACATTGTCTCTACCGTGTTGGCTTTGGATTATAAACCGTTTCTCCCTTTCCCCATACTTTTAGTCTTCCTGTTCATCTTGGTTTAATTTGTCTAACAGTTTTTTCTATAGCTGTGCAGGTTCTTACACTTTAGTTTAGCATTTCTGCATTTTTATTCATGAAGGTGTCTCTTGATTGTAGACTTCAACATTGATACACTTCTCTAGTGTTCCTGATCTAGTTAGATATTTGTTGTTGTTGTTGTTGTTGTTGCTTTTAACTGTGGAAATAATTCTGCCATAATTGTCTTCTGTGCTCTTTTCAGGCCTTTTGGTTTTGCAGAGCTGATCAGTGCATTTATTCATTTTACTCCAGACTGTTGGCTTCTCATAAAGCCTTTCTGATCTCTGTGATGGTTTATTTTATTTTTTTCAGTCTAACGTGCATTGACATGTTTTTCTATATAATGTTAGGAAATCCACTGAACATCTTCCAAACACAAATTCACCACTGGAAATCCTCATCAAAACCTTTGTCTGCTTGGTTTGATTTAAAATTACTAAAAATGAGTGCTGTCTGCGTTAACGCGTTAAAACAGGCCAATTCGCGCCAACGAGTTAACACAGATCAATCCGTGTAAGGGGTCACTTGCGTTAACGCGTTAATGCGGCGCAAACGCATTAACGCCGTCATCATGACTAACGCGATTAACAATTAACCCATCTGGAGCGCAGACTGGCTCAAAATACCTGAAATGTCTCTATCAACGCATTTCTGGCAGTTTGTCCAAAGTTTGTTCATTCTGCGCTCCAGATGGGTTGAGTGCGTTAAAAATTTTGTTAATCGTGATTGCAGCGTTAACAGCCCTACTAAAAATATGTGATTTTCCAAAAGCATATGGACCTAACAGTATGTGTAAGGCCAAGAAGTGGGTCGTGGATGAAAATAAGCCACGCCTATAATACTTATTTAATGTTCAGGTTTTTAAAGTGTTATTTTTTGTCACAAAATAATGTGCGCTCCAGTCTCCAGTGAGACGTACCTATGCATACATTACACCACAAGAGGGAGTATATCCTAAAACAAGCAGATCTAGTAGGAGTAAAGAGGCCAGGCCATTCACTGTTATACAAAAGTCTAGAGACTGTGTACAGAATGTGTAACAATGCACAATCTCTGTATGTTTGCAGGTAAGCAAGTATAAAATAGTCAAGTTGACCTTGGTGTGAGGTTAGGTCCATAGGGTGTTTATAGAGCATTTATCGGCATCAGTGTAGATTAGCCATGGTAATAATTATCATCAGTTAAAGCTAATTCACCAGTCATTTTACCCGCCTTGTGGGTATGTTAGTTTTATTTGTGTACCTAGCTGTAATCATAGTGATAAAAGACTGGGAATCACAGTAATCTAGTGGTTATCAGTATTTTTGTTCTGCTTCAAGTGTTTGTTGTTCTGAGTTTGAAACCGGTCGGGTCACTCACTGTCAATCAGTGTATGTAACAACACTCTAGAGACTGTTTACAAAATGTGTAATAATGCATTATGTCTGTATATTTGCAGATCATACTGTAATTGTGGACTCATTTTAATGCAACATGACCATTGTTCTCCTCTGAAGATCTGCTCTCAGCTGGAAGCCCACCAAGTCAACCATGTTCATGGGTCCATCTGTGACTTTTTACAGAAAGACAAGTAGAGACGGCTGTCAGTATCTACTATATTACCAAAAATAATTGACTACTAGCTGACAAGCTGACAGTGACATTGCAAGTGACAGTGACAAGCAAGGAAGCATTGTCCCGGCATTATGCCACTAATAGATCCATATGGTAGGATTAAACAGATCTCAAGTAATCGTGAAAATCGTAGCATAACGGACACATTGATATTCATGACCTCTTAGAAAAAGTTTTGAAATAGAACATTTCCATTTAGGTATTTTTCACATCTGCATAACATTATGACCACATTAGCTGTGACTGTGGGTTGATCTTGTTTACAGCATCTTTTGTTTTTCATGTAACAGGACGTTTGGGTAAGATGGATGAATTTATTCAGAATTTAGTTTTAGCTACTTTTCCATATACAAAATTAGTATGTCTAAAAAAATTATAGATTCACACAGAGATTTAAGAACTTAGTAGAGTTCACTTTTATTTTTGTAGATGTGTTTGATGAGTCAGGAGAGTGATTGATCTCTCAGTTTCTAACACATTATTGTCATGATGATCATTATTGTAGCATTAAAATAATCAACTTACATTTCACGAGGAAGCTCAGAGAGGCAATGAAAACCATGCATACATAAAACATACTATGCTTGTCTTGAGTGTATCACAGCAAAATGCTTAATATCTCCTTAGAGGGGAAAAAAAGGTCAAAAGCAAGACCGTCATAACCAAATATCAATTAGTTTGGTGACACCAAATATAACTGATCTTAGAGGACAGATCACACCAATGAGGAGCAACCTCAGCGCAAAGCCATAACAAACTCTCAATTTTTCCCAGTGGATGTAGGCTGCATGTTGACGACATGGGTGCCGTGTTTGCGAATTTTTAACTCGCGATGGATCTGGCACCAGGTGCACCACATACAGACACAGGAAGTGGCAATGTCCTTACAGATAGAACCCTGTAGAGAAATATTCTGTAACTATACACATTTTACTACTTTAAAAAAATAGATGACTGTCATAAACTTCTGATTAGATAAAAAATATATATATATTTTTAGGTTATACCTGGATGCCATATTTGTGTCGAACGCCAACCCTCAGACCCAAGGCAGCAGGAGGCACAAACAGTGGTATCCCAAAGGCTGATAACACAGCGGGGCTGCAGATGTCACATAATGGGAGACAGTGGTTCTCCTCAAACATTCCTGCAACGGTACAGGCGAGGCAAGGGCAACACCAGAAACCATAGCAGCCTGGAAATAAAGACAGATTTCTATGTTGTAGTACATTATCTAAATGGCAACATATGGCTGATAAAGGCAAATACAAATCGAAAAAACGTTTTTTTTGGTTGCTTACAAGATTTTATGTCGTCACAACAGCCAAAGAGGCCAGTATTCCAGTTGGCTGTCATTGTTGTTGACTGGTTACAGTACCTGTTAATACATAGAAATCAGTACCCAGCAAGAACACCTAAATACCAAAACCTTGACATATTCCTCATTAGGAGGCTGATTTAACAGTTTTTTGTTTTCTAAATGTCATTATGACTTCCCACACACCCAGCTGGTCATGGCAGATAGCTGCCCCTCTCTGAGTCCAGTTCTGCTGGAGATTTCTTCTTGTTAAAAGGGATTTTTTTCTTCTCACTGTCGCCAAGTGCTTGCTCACAGGGAGTCATCTGATTGTTGGGGTTTTCGCTCTATTATTGTAGGGTCGTTTGCTTTACAGTACAAAACACCCTGAGGCAACTGCTGTTATATAAATAAAATATATTACAGCAAATAAAATTGAACTGAATTGAATTGAATTGAACTTCACAAGGTATCTACTATAGACTAAGTGAATATGCTTGCAAGTAAAAAGGAGTAGGAACAATACAAGAATGACTGGATTATTGGTAGATTATTGGTAAATACTTTGGTGGAGCTGCTCTCTTTGCACTTTAAGAAATCTCCATAAAAAGTCTTTAAATCCCTGCTTGACAGCTATTTCATTTGTATTAAGACCAAATTGTTATGACCTCACAGTATTGCATACAATAAATGCAACTTTGACTGACTGTGGTGAGTGATATCCAAGCAGTGTAATCAGTAAATGAATTCGTTAACAGCAACATTGGGTAGTGTTAAACTGCGTGTATGAAATTTTTCACCATGTTGTTAACCACACCTAAGCAATGCATTTACCTGGAAGCCTCTACCACACACTTGTATCAAGAACAAGGGCAAGGTAGCTCAGTGTGGTAAAAGTAAATTACACGATTGTGCAATCCCACTTGGAGCAAAACACAAAAGTAGGTGTTTGACTGATGAATGATTTACAGAGCTCAGATGGAAAGTTAGAATTGTATGCACTTTAAAAATATAACGTTTACAGAGGGCGAAAAAAAGACACACAAACTTGACACAGTGCCACCATGCATCAGTTATAAAATGCCAGTCAGAAATAATAAACATGTTTTTAAAATACTCAGTGACCCTAAATGTTTGTTAAAAGAACAGAATCATTACACCCTACATTAGTTTACATCTTTCAGCTGACAGGCTGGAATAGATCATTTTTATGTTAGAGCTGCAAGCTTTTGTAGGCATTTACAAGTCATCTTCCAAATGTGCCTTTTTACAAGTATGAAAATATATTTTTTAAAAATACGATAAAAACGATATCTTCTCTGTTCAGGCTGTTTGATATAATCTCACACCTCTCACTGTTTTGATTATAAATTTCCATTTTTACCAGCAACCAAAAAATCTTACCTGTTAAAGCTGGAAGTCTTGTTGTGAAGTTAGGAGGCTTTGAGAGAACATGCTTGTGCATTATTCAGATACCTAGGGAAAAAATGCAGCAGAACCAGAACTATTACACATAAAAAAGGTTGAAACAACAACGCGCACCGAGGTGTGGCAAACCTGTTGACCAGGTCACTGTAAAACACAGTCAGTGTGCTTCATTTTGATGGCCAAACCTCAATTTTCATTTTTTTTTAAATTTAACTACAGGCGTGTTGCAGAAAGAAAAAAAAACACAATAATGTGATTAATATTGTCATGCTGATGTTTTTTCATTTGGTTAATGGTACGTGACCTGCAAAATGCTGATCAGCCAGTTGGATGATTGAAACCAAAATGTAATTTAACAAATGTATCAGCTTAAAAAAAAAAAAAGATTATCTGCCAAAATTACTTAAACGTCTGACTTCTTTTTTTATGATTTCTTTTAGGCTTTTTAGCCTTTATTGTGAAAGGACCGAAGAGAGAAGACAGGAAAGCTTGGAGAACGAGCGGGAGGAAGACACACAGTAAATGGCCTGGAAATAAACCTCAGCTGATGTATTTGTTATGGCATCAAGTAATGTCTCTGCTGACAAAGTTTTATAGAAGAGAAAATAATTCTGCTGTAACCGACTAAAAGGTTCTGTTTCGTTTGACTACCAAACACTGACTGACGTTTACGTGCAATTTTTCAAACTGCACACATGACTTTGCAGTTTTCTTGTTTTGTATAAGATAGTTATTTGATATGTTTTTCCACAAAAATGACCCACCTTTTCCCTACACACTCAACCTTAATCCAGTTTTGCACTAAAACTAAGCTCATGTTATGAGTAAGTACATTTTGATTGTCACCAGCAGATGTTAAAAATGAATGTCTGGAAATGGGTAAAAGTTCAGTGAAAAAATAAGACTTCAGAATTGTGAATTTGTTCTCTTCTAAAAATTTTGAATAATATTATTTCAATTCAAAAAGAAATTCAATAAAGTTTTATTTATATAGCACCACTTTAAAGTTTTCTTTTGGCTTTTTATATTGCAAAGACCCTACAATATGAAATAGACAAGCCAAATGATCGAATAAACCTTTAAGCACAGCACTTGGCCATGGTGGGAAGGAGAAACTCCATTTTAACAGGAAGGACTTTTAGCTGTCCTCGGCTCAGGGTGGGGCAGCTAGCATCTATCTTGACCAGTTTAGAGGAGAGAGAAGAGAGAAAAGGACCGTTTAGAGAGATCTTGGATAAAACACAGAATGTGGCAGCAGACAAACATTGCCATGCAGTGGTGGCATAAATAAATGCATTGGGAGAAAAAAGAGGGGAAGACATTTTCAGTGCATTATGGGAAGTCAACCAGCAGCGTGAACCTACAGCAGAACTAAAGGATGGTTCAGGGTTATCTGATCCAGCCCAACAACTATAAGTTTTATAAAAAAGAAAAGAAAAAGTTTGGAAGTTTGTCTCCTGAATCAAAGCAATCCAAACAAGAGACCTGAAAGCTGAAGTCTCTGCTTCAAAGAATTTTAAATTCAGTTCTTGATTAAACGAATAAGGGAAGCTAGTATGGTTGAAATATGAAATATGATCTCTCTCTTTCTTGTACCTGTTACCATTGTCAGTGTTTACAACATCCTACAGAAAAATAATTAACATTAGACTTAAAGTACAAAGTGACAAGATGTTTTTAATCCTGGGATTACCCTGCAGATGAAAGAGGGCTGGGCTGGACATTTGTTTAATGTGACAGATGACACACATGCAAACATGTGGAAAGGTAGAGTACCCAGAGGTGCAGCTCATTGTAAATGTCAAGCACACCTTCTGAATGCTCTGTAAATAGCCCCACAGTCTCTAAATATGATGAAAATGAATTGGTTCCATTTGTATTGGTTTTTTTTGTTGGTCTGTCCATCTGGTGAGTGTCCACAGTTTTCAAAGTATGCTCAATTTTTGTGTGATGGTAGATACCAAGAAAAGCTCAGGCAGATTTCATTTTGGTGAAAATCGGGTCAAAGTCAAATATAAAAATCAGTGAAAACTTTATATTACCCACAATTTTTTGTGAAGTACTTTCAAACTTCAAGACAGTACACTAGGCCTTGGGGGACACAAGTACCTAGGTTGGCTAAGCATTTGACCTTGACCTTCAAATTTCAAGAAACCCCTTCGAGAAATATATAATATGAAAGGGCATGGAGACAGCGCACCTTTTACTTTTTTCAATACAATGCCCTATGACATCACAATGATGTCATAAAGTTTCACAAAATCTCACACTGCATGAATATATTTTAAATCTCAAGGGTTTTTTTTTTTTTAGCTCATATAAGCCAAAGATTTTAGCCAAATCTGCTCCAAACATATAGTTAAAGATTATAAACTACACCTTATATATGTATAGGTACAAGGTCAGGGTCATAGAAATTAGGATAAAGCTTTAGTTTCCAAAGGATCATATCCACACTTTTAAGTGATATATTAGTTATTAGGCACTTTCTTTGAGCTCTTTAAAACATTTTTTTTCAATACACATCAAATGAGTTCACAATGACAAAAAAAGATGAATACACTACACCAGATTTCCATTTCAGTATAAACGTCAATGTGTTTGTGGAGCCCTTGCCCTTCGGGGCTCTCTAAGGGCTCCTGTTGTTTTTTGCAATTACAGTATTGCAGTTACTTTTCTTTAAATGTAAATTCTGAGTTTGTTATCGTATGTATAATTAGAATCTTATAAGAATCTTAATCAATACGATAATGGACAGGAAGCCAGTGTAAATTTGCTAAAACTTGAGTGATGTGTTCATACATTCTAACACCTGTTAAAATCAGGTGTAAGACCAACTGCAAGCACTGGAGAGATGGCTGTTTAGGACCCAAATAGAGAGACTTGCAGTACTCTAGTCTAAAGGTGATGGAAGCATGAATGAGTTTTTCTAGGTCTTTAGGAGGAAGATAAGGTTTCACTTTGGCAATTTCATGTAACTGATAAAAACAGGTTTTCACAACTTTGGACACTTGCTTCTCACTTGCTGTATACCTTACTTCTTTACTAGAATTAAAAAGCAAGTTTATTTATTTAGTCAATTTAATTTTGGTGATGTATAACTTTCAGAGAATTGTATACAAAATGGTATCTTAAAAAGAATTTTGAGAAATACAGAAATAATATTTTTGAGTCTTGGTTCCTGTTTTGATTTTATGATTGTCTTTCTTGTGTTTCTGTTTTTCTGTTTTCCTAGTGGTGGCTATAGCTGACCTGTGTGGGGGCCTCACCTCAGCTCACAGAAACTGATACTGTTCACTATCTAGCTCACTGAATGATACAGATGATCCAAAAAGTTTTTTCTTGAGATTTGGTGGCTTAAACTATATTTTATTGTCTGCGTGTGATGCACTTGTACAGATAATGGATGTATCTTTATAATAACAAAGCATTAGAGGGTAGAGCTTAGGACTCTACCCTCAAATAAATGTAGTACTCTATGGCTCCAGCAAAACCAGCATAGTGGTAGCCAAAACACTTAAAAAGCATTGAGGCTTCAAAATGTGCACTCCACAGAAGGACAGTGGAGACAGTGGTACTGACAGAAAGACAGGAGCCAAACCTGGAGGAGGCAGAGCTAAAGACGCTGAGATGTTTGCTGAGAATGACCAGAAAGGACAGGGTTAGGAATAAGTATATCAGAGGGACAGAGTCGGGTTGAGCAGTTTGGATTGAGTAGCAGTAGCAGTCGAGCATCTGTTTGGCCTCTTGTCTGTTCTGTTTACATGACATTATATGAATTAGATCTTGAAGGATGTAATGGAATTTAGACTTATTTTTTTAATATTCAAATGCATATTACCGAGTCCTCCTGTTCAAGCAGAATGTAAATTCTTCCTTAGCCCACAAAGGGGAGACAGAGTGAACCAAAGACGAATGAAGACCAATGTCCAGATGTTAAAAGTCTCATTTGAACGTTTTTACCATTTTCTTTTATGGAAAATTAAATTTTTTCATTTTAAAAGTTTTTTTCTTTTTTTACACTGAATGGAGGCAGATATTTCTAAAACTTGAAGTAACAATAGTATAGTCTGTACATTTCCATCCGTCCTTTACTGCTTTTCCTTAAAACAGACTATATTTTATGAACCAGAGAAAGTGGTGCCAATAGTGCCTAACATGAAATTGTCATGGTCCGGGTGAGTGCTGGGGTTTTTCCAAAGAGTCACCATTTCCAACCCTGGGCGCAGTCGCTGCATTCCTGCATGTCTCCACACCTGCTGGCAACTGAGCTGCCACTACTCAAGACCAGTGCTCACCACTACTCTTCGCCGAGTCTTCAGCTAACCACAGTTAGTGCTGGCCACCATAGAGTTTCACAGAAAGAGGGTTTTGTTCATAGAAACATTTATTCAGCCTGTGTTTTCCTTCCCTCAGCCATCCTGTTGTCTACCATCTCCATTATCTGGCAATACACTCCTTCATCCTGAAGCTGGTTTGTACTCGGCAGCTCTTTGCATCACAGCACCTCTTGGATTCACTCACCTGCCTGCCCTCCTGTCACAGTACTAAATCGGATCACCAATCTGCCTCACTCTGACCACTTACCCCTCCTTGCCATTCCAGCTCCCAGTTTGGAGAGTTGGTTCCAGCTACACTGCAATAGGTTTAGGCTGCTGAGGGTTTTCCATGATGCATTGAGTATTTCTTCTTCACTCACCTTTTTCACTCTCTTTTTGTTTATATAACTTTTTACTTATTCGTTATTATTCAAAAACACCCGGAGGTAGTCAGATGGGAGCGATTATTCTTACAGGCATGAGTTACAAGAAGAGCAGTCTAAAACTGACAGTGCAACTACGAAATGTGCAATGACTGCATTAAACAAACAAGGAAAATGGAGCGCTGACGATTGTAACAACACAAAACCTTTCTTTTGCTTTGATGGTGAAATTTCTAAATAAGGTCTTTGTCAGCATTCTTACTTAATTAATACTGATCAACATTCTAGTGCCTAAAAAAGCTCTAAAAGCTCATTTATAAACCAAGAATTTTAGGTAAGATGCCACATTGAAATGAAGAAAACAAAGCAAATCAAGAAAAGTAAGAAAAGTAAAGATGATATATAGGAAAATGTTAAAATCAAAATGTAAAGCTTATAAATTAACTCCAGTTGCCTAACTCATACTTTTTTCTTCTGTTTATTTTTTTTCGTGCTCTTTTTTGTTTTGCCTCACATTTTAATGCCGTTCTTACTGAAGCCCGATGTCCTCAGATTCAACCAAACATCTGTGTTTACCCATGGCAGAAATGTTGATCCTGAGCAAAGAAAGCAAATAACGGGATGAGGCATGAAATTACTGCAGAGTACACCTTTGACCTGGTCTCCATCATGAACCTGGAACAGCAGGAACTGGTGAAGGAGGCAGCCAAGAACACCAACACATCCCACATCTGGTCAGGACTGCGCTACAGCTGTGCTCTTGATCTGTGGTTCTGGGTCAATGATCAGCTTCTCTGCTATGAGAACTGGCACAGTGAGAAAGAGACTGGACAGTTTGACAAATATGTAGCCTCATGTCTGTAGAGGCAAGGAGGAGAAGACAAGTGGTTCAAGAAAACAGATGAAGAGGAGTTAGACTTCATCTATTCTTTCTGATAGGCTTTCCGGTTATAGACCTTATAAATACAATATTTTTTCTTTGTCCAGGCTACAAACAAGTGACATATAACAATAATAACTTTTCTTTGTGTTTATTCTCTTTTTTCAGTTTACTTCTTTGAACACTGTTATATATTTATTACAGAATAAAAATGACAAATGCTAGGATAACCACACTAGGATAAAACACCTCACTACACATAAAATGTGTACTATTGGGAAATTTTACTTAACGTGTCACAAGGAAAAATACTTATTGTGCAGAGAAATGTTTCTTATAAATAGAATAGAATAATCCTTTAATTGTCCCACAAGGGGAAATTTGGGTAAATAAATGTTATATAGATCAATATTTATGTTTGCAGACCAACATGAAAAACTACAGGCAACTGTGGCAATCTGTTAACAACCAAAGCAGTCACTAGGAAGTTTTTGTTATATAATCTTCTTTGCATCGAAGCTCATCCAGCAAGAACCAACAACGTCTAATAACAATATGCACTTGATGAAGTTACAAACCTTAATATAATTCTGTTTGCGTGTTTTTTAATGACTGTTCTGTGTGGACCACATTTTTCTACAGTATGTTTTAGTGTTTTTCTCCGAGCAGTGTGACATTCGGTGTTGTCGCCGTCGATGTGGGATGTGTCGGCCTTCGTGGCTGGTCTCCTGTCCCTGTTATTCAAGGTATGTGATGGAACAAACACTTGGTTTCTTTTTCATTTGCTATCAAGAAGATTTGTATGCAACTGTAAAGGACTGGGACCCAACACCCTGTGTTCACGTAATGGGTTGCGGTTTATTAATGACTCAGTGACACTTTCAGTCTCAGCACCCACGTCAGCCAACTTTGCAGTCAGCTGCACGCTCCTCCTCCTTCTCTGACATCACTGAAAAAGGGGAAAACTTCATCAGCACAAATCATCTCCACCTGACCGTCCAACCTCCATGGCACCACCCCTTGAGCTCACTGCACCACCCATCCTCTGCAGCTGAGCCAGGGACCACACCTCCGCCACAATAACATTTACTGATCATTACAAATTTTGTTATAAATCTACTACCGTTCGACACATTACAGATAGTCACAGACTTGAGTATAACCACTGGCTCAGGTGCCTGACAAACATCAGCTGTGTGTGCTTTTTAAATTAGAAAAAAGAGATTTGTGGAAATTTTAATTTTGATTAAAAGTTTCAATTCATTTTCATAAAGTATACTGATAGAAACCAGATGTCAAATGCTGTGTCTTTAGAGTAGATATAAATAACCATATGATATGAATCTCACCATCATAGTGGATGAAAGGCATTATGTTGACAGAAAATTTGAATTTGTTGATATGTTTGGGGCTTTTTTCCCCCTTTTTTAAGTGTGCAATGGCTGCACATTTCCTGGTGTGGTTTTGAATTTGAGATCTTTTAGCTCTTTCCTTAACTCATGATCATTTTCCCAGTGTGTGTAAAAATAATTTCCCCCATCTAACCACCTTCATGTGTCTCTGAACAGGGCAGTCTGAACTATTAAAGATATTGACTCCTTTGTCTGCTTTAGTGTGATTTTCTGAGCATCCCACCACTTTTTTTGGTTGTCAGTCAAATGGAGTAATTTATTTTGTTCTGATAAATACAAAGAAAAATACTAGTCATAAGAAATGTAAATGCTTAATCCCAGAAAATTCTTTTTTTTTCTTCCTGAAAAAATGAAAACAATAATTTGAAATACTGGGAATTATGATTCCATTGTGTTTCACTTTAACATTGTGTAGTGTAATAAGGTGCCGTCAGTAACTGTAGTAAAATATGTTAAACATACAGACATTTATTTATCAAAATTTATATATATAATGGCACAGGATGCATTTGTAGCATTTACATATAGGACTGTAAATGCAGATACATGAGGTCAAGATGCCAACAACAAATCAAGCTTAGCAAACAAATAGGGATAACTTTGTTAAAGCTTAGATGATGAGCCCTAAAACAGATCCAAGTTCCTGTTGATGTATATCTACACTGCACTGTAAGTCCAGAATCATAGGAAAAGGTAAGTTATGGTCAGAACAACCACGAAGGAAGTGTCATGTGAATAAAATCTGGTCTCTCTGTAATGTGGAGTCACCAAACACTCGATGCTATACAGACAAATGAGTAATCAAGATATGACCAATATCACATAACTCTGTGTAAAGACAGGGTAGTGCATGAGAGGGACTAATGTGGATGTAAAACATCAACACCAACACAACAGAACCATAGGAAATTGAATATTAGCATGACAAATGAAAACCATCTGATCAATCTGGGGTTTCATTAAAAAAAGTGAGTTAATAACTATTAGAAAATAGGTATACTTTGAAAGTTTTACTTTAATTTGAACTCTTTAATCTTTATAATGTAAAATGAATCTTCAGAATACATCTGAAATATTGAAAACATTAATTTAATTCAGAAAAAGTTCAAATAGGAAAAAAATATGTTTTTATTTCTGCACCTTGGACAGTAAACATCTGTTTGGCCTGTCGTCTTTCCTGTTTTCCGTGGCTTCATGTAGATTAGATTGTGAATTAGCAATTCAGACTTCTGTTTTGAATATTCAAATACATACTACAGAATCCTCTTGTTAGAGCTGAATGGGATATTTCATTCAATGACCCAAGATAAGAACAGATGAGAGTGAAGAAGCACAGAGGAACTACCTGACGTAAGTTAAAACTTTGTAGTGTAATTTGACATTTTTGGCTCAGAATAGAGGTTAAAAAGTATTTCTTTAGAGCTTGATATTAATGCCAATTCACATATTACATTTAGATCCTATGTTTTATTTTTGTTTACTGTCAGAGAAGGTGGCTATAATGACAGAAACAAAAATAGCAATATAAGGCAGTGATAAAATAGTCCTGCAGTAAAACAGTTTGTGTTAAAACAGCTATTCCAAACTGTGATTTTGCTATTTTATAATGCAAAACAAAACAAAAAAAATCTCAGCTCCTTATTTTCCTTGTTTAGTTGCATTTTTTCTTCTGTACATTTTTCTTCTTTGTTATTTCTATCCTTCCTTCTATTGTGCTTTCTTAAACAAAGTGGAGAAATCCTATTAACTTTGACAATTGTCTTTTCTCCACTTCTAACACACTGAAATACTGCTTCTATCAAACAGAGCAAAGATGTACTGGGGACCTTTTCTGCTCATTCTAATGGGTAAGTATTTCATTTTACTAGAAAAACTAAAAAGATTAATTGACTTCAGATTAGTGCAGTGTTTCTGTGTAACTGCTCACAAAACCTGTCAGCTAAAAGCATTGAAAATACTTGTTTTACTAAGAGGCATGTGTGATTTTCTGTACGTGATCTCTTCCCTCCTGATTTAACTTCCTTGACGATTTCTCTGACATCATTACATTTATTAAGGTGTATATATGTTTTTGTTTTTAGGTCAGTGTTCCTTGTTTTTATGCCAGCGCTATAAGTACTATTTTATTAAAGAGCCTAAAACATGGGACGAAGCTCAGAGCTACTGTAGAGAAAGATATAAAGACCTGGCCACAGTACCTAACATGAAATATATGGAGACACTGTACACAGATTCTACAGAGAATCAAGCGAACGCCTGGATTGGGCTGTACAGCATCTCCGGAAGAAAAAACAGGATGTGGCACGGGTCTCTGCCAGGAGTGGAGTTCCGTGCTAAAGAGATGAAATGGAGAGCAAATGAACCTAATGATGGCGGCGGACATCTTGAGAACTGTGCATGGATTGACAGCTCTGATGGGCTGGTGGATATTGATTGTGCTGATCCTTACACTTTTGTCTGCTATAATGGTGAGAATATGACGTTCATTTAATTAATTAATTAAACTGTTTATATTTAAACATATGTATAGCTCGCCTAAGATGAATATGAAATGATGCACTGCTTTTTCTACCTCTCAGGTTAGAGCAGACTGTATGTTAGTTTCATTGATTTACTGCACCATCTTGTGGTGCCAAATGGTATTACACAAAATAACATAAAACTTCATACAACTGTGTTCTCTGCCACACAAACGCATCCTGAGCATAATGTCACAGCAGTGGGTATTCCCCTAATGTTGATAGCTTTTAGTTGATTTAGGAAGTTTGTAAGCAATTTTAAGTTATAGAGAGTTAAACATAAAAGCATTTTTTAAATCCTACATCAGCTTTGGACTTTAAGTCGCATTTTTCGTTAGTTGGTTGTTTAGGCATGCAGTATGAATTATTGATCTAGTCATTAATTACTGATCTTATTTTACAGACTGACAGTACCTTTTTACACTACAAATCGTTAAAATACAGCACAATGAAATGATCATAATTTACAGTATTCCTGGTTAATATTTTCCAGTTTCCATGAAAAGAAAAACTATTTTCTGAGATAAAAAAATTAGCATTTCTTGTGACACTTTTTTCTCTTTATTCCACAGAACAAAACAAATCACTCCATTTAATTGACAGTACAAAAAAGTGGCGTGCGGCTCAGAGCTACTGCAGAGAGCACCACACAGACCTGGCCAGTGGAGCAGAACAGTTAATGGAAGCAGTCAGTAAATTTAAGAGTTTTGATAAACTGCCATCATGGAGCGGCCTGTTCAGAGACACCTGGAGGTGGTCAGATGGGAGTAATTATTCTTACAGACACTGGGAAAGTGTTGATGAGTTATCTGTAGAGCTGTCTAAAACTGCCAACGGCACCAGGAATTGTGCGATGATTGCATTAAACAAAGAAGGAAAATGGATCGCTGATAAGTGTAGCAACAGAAAACCTTTCTTCTGCTATGATGGTGAGACTTGCAAAGATTCAGCTTTCACATCTGGTTTCTGTCAGTTTTGTTACTGAAGGAATAAATGTTAAAATGACTTTTTGAATCTTTCTTATTCTCACTGAAAGAAGTGTACATGAGGAACACTGGTATAAGTTTCATCATCAAGCTAAATAACACAAGCTATTATGGAGATAGTTTTCTTCTGTTCTTATAAATAAACATCCTGTGTCCTTTAATGGCAGAAAAACTGATCATGATCAATGAAAGCAAAAAATGGGGCGACGCCTTAATTTACTGCAGAGAGCACAGCCTGGTCTCCATCACAAACATTGAACAGCAGGAACTGGTGAAGGAGAAAGCCAAGAACGCCACCACACCGTATGTCTGGCTGGGACTGCGCTACAGCTGCACTCTCGATCTGTGGTTCTGGGTCAGTGACCAGCTTGTCTGCTATAAGAACTGAGCCAATGAGACAGACACTGGACAGGATAACATGTCTGCAGCCATGGAGACAGGAGGAGAACATAAATGGTTCAAGAAAGATGATGAGGAGAAGTTTAATTTCATCTGTTCTCTGTGACAGGTTTTAAAACCAGTCTTTTAAAACCAGTGTAGCAGTCACGGGTTAAAAATATGTCAATACTAGAAACAGATGACACATAACAATTATTTAAGCTGATCCGGCATAAAATTACCGGACAGGTAAAGTGAATAACACTGATTATCTCTTCATCATAGAGCCTGTTAGTGGGTGGGATACATCAGGGACCAAGTGGACATTTTGTCCTTAAAGCTAATGTGTTAGAAGCCGCTTTGTTTGTTTATTTTTCAAATTGTAGAATGCTTTATTCCTAAATAAGTTGATAAGTGATACGTACTGTAGAGTAAAACAAACAGAAACAAAAGACTTTGATTACTTTGGTCAGAGAAAGCAAATAATAGCATGAGGCCTTAAAATAATGCAGAGTGCACGTTTGACCTGGTCTCCATCACAAAGCTCGAACAGCAGGACCTGGTCAAGGAGAAAGCCAAGAATGCCAACACATCCCACATCTGGCTGGGACTGCCTACAGCTGTGCTCTTGATCTGTGGTTCTGGGTCAATGACCGGCTTGTCTGCTATGAGATCTGGGCCAATGAGGAAGAGACTGAACGGTGTGACCCGACTGCAGCAATTGAGAAAGAAAAACATGAGTAGCAATCACAACCCCAAAATACTGTTAAAAGTACGGCTTCTCTGTTTCCAGGCTAGAAACAAGCGACATATAACGATGATAACATCTCTTTAGGTTTATTCTTCTTTTGAAGTTTATTTCTTTCTATTCTGTTACATATTTGTTACAAAATAGGAATCTGTTCTAGCTCAAAAATTCTTTACTTGTTATATAACGTAAGGTGATGACTTTTTAGTGTATACAGCATTTATAAGCTTATAATATCTAATATGTAATAACTGTCTCAAAACCCCAAATACCATGTATCTGTAATTATTTGAATTTAAGGACTTATGTAAAAAGTTTTTTTTTTTTTTTTTTCTGACCCTGTTTAACAATATTGTCAAAGTTTCCTGTGAACTGGTATAACTGATAATGAAATTTGAAACAAAAATATCAAACATTAAATATTTATATTAGTGTCAGTCTGAAATTTGTATTGTACAAGATGTTTTTTAAAGAAGTAATTAAGAGAATACTAGATGGTGCACATGAGCCAACAATTTCACAGCAATTAAACATGTTCACATTTCACATGCAGTACTGTGCGAAAGTGTTAAACCACCCCTCATTTCTTTACATTCTGCTTGGAAAATGGAAAATGGATGCAGTGATTTATTGAAAGATTTACAAATAAAAATGGAAATGCAGCATGTGAGGCAAAAAAAGAGTTTGTGCAATTTTTAGAAGCTTTAAACCAGCACTTTAATTCTTCAGAAATAGACATGATAGTCAACACAAATTATAAATTTTGTGTATATTTTTATACACAAATGATCATTTTTCATTTAGTATAATACGATATTTAGTATATTTTTTTAATTTCCCAAAAAGTAATTTATTTAACACAATATAGTGGGCTACATACTGAACTCAGAGGATGGAAACAAAGTATCACGCCTGCCACGGTAGTATTAATCCAATACTATTGGTATCATTACTATACACATCCCGGTTCCTGTGCCAAATCATTGATGGATGTTTTCTCTGGTTTCTTAACAATGTGACGTTCAGTTACTTTCATGTCTCAGATTTGTTGAGGGCACCTTTGGGATGTTTTGCGCAGATTCAGCTAAAGAAATGAGAACAAATCCCTCCCTCTGTGCTCTTATGAAAGAACACAGAGGGAGGGATTTGTTTTGGAAAAAAACTGTATATTTGCCCAACATCTGCAATGCGGTGGGTGTGATATATTCTGCCTCCTGCTTTCTGTTTGACTTTGCTCTTTTATTTAATCTTCTAGTGTTTCTGTGCAATGAGCAAAACAACAAGAACAGCAGCAGCGATGAAGTTTCATGCTTTTGTTTTCATTCTTCTCTTCGTCTGCACATACCTGAGTCTGGCACAAGGTAAGTGAAACAGAATGGACTGGTTGCAGATCACAACTGTGACATTTCCACTCAAATATTTATTTTTAACAGAATTCACAGAAATGTAACCATGCAGTTCTTTACAGTATCTCGAAACCATTTTCTGTACAAAGTGAATTACTAAAAATATGCACCCATCTTTTGGTGGACCAGAGCACTTCTTTTTATGCCCCATCTTGGGTTAACCACAGTTCCTAAAGCCACATTGTCTTTGTTTCTGAACACCTGATGTACTGTTAGTGAGGGGATGTGGGAATAATACTGGACAGCACTGACTGGCAGAAGTCCAAAACATTTTCAAGCGGGGTGGCTTATTTCTCCATTTCTCTTTAACTTTCTCTCCAGGCTCGTATGGCAAGTGCTGCCTCGACTATGTTAACGACATAAAAAAGAAGAGAAACATCGTTGGTTACACTATGCAGGAACCGGACGCTGACTGCAACATCACAGCTGTTTTGTGAGTATCAAGTGTGAAGTCTTTCACTTCTGACCCAATTTGTTTTCCTGCACTGTCAAATTCCATCATAATGAATAAGCACAGACTGATGGAAAAGAAAAGTCCCATTTAGGAAGTGACTGATCGACCTTTAATGAAGTGTGTGAACTTCTAAACGAAGCTTGAGAAGTTTAAATAATGATACTCACATATGTAGGTTTAAGATGAAAAAGAAGTCAAAACCGGTGTGTGCCAATCCAGACGATGATTGGGTCCAGAGGGAGATGAAGAGGCTGGATCCATCAATGCTGCATTAGGTAAAAAGATACATACCATGCTTTCCCAAAGTTATATATTCTCAGAGACTATGTACATTAATCATCATACATACTGCCTCTTTACAGAACGAGAAAAAGAAGAAGAGAGGACAGTGGACATCTTTATCTGGCTGTCCGAGATCGTATATCATCTTTAGCCATGTACACAGTTTACTAATACAGAAATATGCTATATCCTTAATGTTAGAGCCAGTATAAGTAAAATAATTTATGTGAACCATACATGATACAGTTCAACTATGAAATGTGAGTACAAAGTGTGTGTATGTGAGAAAAACGTATCCTTAACATGCTGTTAACAGATAAGTTGAGGTTTTAAAAAAAATATACAACAGATTTGCTAATTTTTGCACCAGCACTAGAGTTGGACTTTGTGTTTTTCTTTTGCAAATAAAGAGCAAATCCAAACAGAACCTTTGGTTTGTATAAAGTTTATAAATAATCAGAATGGCCAGACTGCTTCAAGCTGAAAGCAACAGCAACTCACGCACGGACGCACTAAAACTTGACAATAGAAAATTAAAAACAACGCAACGGCCTCCACAGAAGCCAGATCTCAGTCCGGGTGAGCATCCTTGAGGTGTGCTCTAAGGGGACATTTGTACAACCAAGGTATGCAGAAGAGCATCTCTAAACACACCACATATGGAACTTTAAAACAGATGGCCTATAGCATGGATCCATCCATGTGCATCCGTCGTGCCTTGTATCCGCAGTTCTGGCTGGTGGTGGGGGTGTAATGCTGTGGGGCACGGTTATTATAGTTGGCTAAAACTAAACTCAAAATTAAAACTAGATATCAAAAAAACCTTTTAGTTGACTAAAAATTAAAGAAAATCTAGAAACTATTATGTGACCTTGGAAAACGAACTGAAATAAAATAAAAATATGGAAGAAATATCTTTAGTTTCAGTATTTGTAATATTGGTTAAATTAATTTTTTTTAATTAAGCTGGTCTGATGAGGCATTGATGAATGTATTTACTGAGACCAACAAAAGTGTAACTACTTTCAAAAAGTTCTGTATTTTTATTGTAATTTCTGTTTTTGACATAAAGCAATTACAAATTAAACTAAACTAATTAAACCAAACACTTTCGAGTAAGAAATACTAAAAAAAATAATTTGAAATTACAAAGTATAAAAACTCTGGTGTGGCAGATATTTATTTCACTTTGGGCCTCTTGGTCCCAACTTAAACTGCAGCATATTATTGAAACAGAAGATTAATATCATGGATATGAAGTCAACATTCTCCAGTAACTTTGCTATGCTGACATGTTAATATGGACCAAAATCTCAGGGGAAGCTTTTTAGCACCTTGCTAAATCTATGCCAGGTTAAATGAAGGCAAAAGGGGGTCCAGTACTTCTAGAAACTATTGCAACAACAAAATTGTCTTCAGTGCAAATTTTAAGAGCTTATTTTATATTTACAACAGACCTGGAAAAAACGTAGAATTTTATTTCTAACTTATTTAGGCAATTTTTTTTAGGGTGATGTTGCTTAGAAGTTTATGGCCACACAGAAGACTACAGATATTAGTTTTTGGTTTTTTTGTTTGTTTGTTTGTTTCTTACATTTTGCAACATGAATATTAGGTAATATAATATTACTAGAATATCAATATCATCATACAGTGAATTTTCATAATTAACTGTATAACCCCCCAAAAAAGCAGACAGGATGCGTTATACCAGGTGTGAAAATTAAGAAGGCCTGCACAGAGGAGACGTCGATTTCTTTTCCTGGAGAGCTCGGGAAGGAGAGCCCGGGAGCGGATCCCGTGGAATTCGAGTCCGGCTGCTCGGAGCTCTACAACAGAAGTGGCTGTACACGGCCAGATCCCGGTGTCTCTTTTCTTTAGAGTCGCTGACGGAACCTCCAGGTGGAGTAGTAACGGGAGAGAGCTGCTGCGTGCGTGGGGGTAGGCCTACTGTTGGTCGGCGGAGGGTTCGCTGAATCGAGGGAAGCGGGGCTCCCGATCAGCCGCTGCAGTGGGACTTGAACAAATCTCGGACTGTGCGGTAACGAACTGCTGGCTGGACACTGCTGTGGAGTTTTTGTACTGTTTGATTGTGCTAGTCTGTGCTCGTCGTTTGGGAATTCCTCTCACTGATTAAGTTTTTTGGATTAGTATTAACAGTTTTTGTTTTTAGATTTTACGCCTTACTCAGAGGTACTTTTGTTTCCTCTGATTTTAATGAAGGGGAATTAAAATATTTTTGTAAAGTTATGATTATTGTTGTTTTTCTGCTCCACTCTATTCCTGGCACCGCTCACACTGCTGTGGCACCTAAATTATAAAAATAAAATTAGAGCTCCTGGGCTATTTTAAACTTAGGTGGTGTTTGCTTTTTCGGCTACCTAAAGTCATCCCTCATTCCACGGATTTATTGATTGATTGTCTTACCCAGAGCTAAAAGGCACCCCATAAAGACAAACAAAAAGAAAACAGGCCTACACTTATAAAAAGAAACTAAAATATCCTGAGCTACAATAAAATCACAGCTGAAGGCTTACACACTGTTTAACATGCTTAACTGGCAATATATATGAAGGCATTAAAAATAATAATGAATAGCTAGGGTAGTGTATTAGAAAAAAAACTGGTTACAATCAAGCGTATTGGATGGATTTTTTTGGGGGGGGGGGGTCGATCTCACAGTTCAAAAATATAACAAAAAAAACAAAAGAAAAAATGTTTTAAAGGGTTAGTTAGTTTTACAGGTCATTACAGATGCATGCTCAATCATCCAGGTAAGTAGATCCTCAAAAGTTGATTCTGTTCATCTGGACGTTTTCAGTGGGAGAAACGTTTCGTCACTCATCCAACTGACTTCTTCAGTCTCAGCTGACTGCAGGTTTCCTCAACCTTATAAACAGGACATTTGCATACTGACTGAAACCAGCTCACTGAGACAGCTGTTTTCTCCAAATGTAGTTGAAATAACATTAATTGCATTAAGCCAATTTGTCATGTAGTTTCCAATTGCGACCACAGGGAGGCAGTGTGTAAAACGTTTTCTTCAGTTGCAGACAATGAATGTCGGTTTTATGTGGGTCATTTAATTAAAGCCATAACTATTTTATATTTGTCTAGATGACTTGGTGATGATGTTTAAAGACCACCCGGGTGGACGTGGACAGAAAATACCTCCAACAAATCTGCATGTTGGGCAATGAGCAATACAGTTAAACAGCAGGATGAATGATTTTGTATTTACAGCTTTTAAAGAATAATACAGACTATAGGAATCATTTAATATATTTTTGACTGTATTGTTATTTTATGAAGAAATAGATCAATAAAGGTAATTATCAAATGTGTATAAAGTCTGTTTGTGGCTCCAGTTTGAAAATAGTTTGAAAATAGCCAAATCACCAAAATTTGGCTAAAAATTGTTTCCTGGTGTCAGCTGTGTCCTTGTTAAGCAAGCCACAACAAAAAACTATTGATATGTTAAATATTTTTAAGTGACTTTATATTTCAACTTGTTGGCAGTTTGCCTGTTTTTAGCTGTGTCCCTTGTCTTAGATGGTTTCTTTCCTTATCTCAGATTAAACGTATATCTCGTGGATTGTGAACTGTTAGAGAATCTATGGCATGTGTACCATTGTTTCAGTGTTCCTTATTGTGCTGTCTTACTTCCTTCATGCTGTTTTCCTGATTCAAAACCTGATAAAGGGGGGTGGGGGAACTGAATGGTGAGAAAGAAACTCTTCTAAGTAACATGTAACACGCTGCTCCCCGGGCGCCCAATGGCAGCCCACTGCTTCACTGAGTGAATGGGTTAAATGCAGAGAGGAATTTCCCCACGGGGATCAATAAAGTATACATTATTATTATTATTAA